>JAMYXO010001947.1:0-26330 GCA_033310375.1 Conus canariensis
TTTTGACTTCTTTTTAACTAAAAAATTTTTTTTAAAATTAAAATTAATAAATCAATATCAAGGTCTTTTTTGTGCTTGACTCATAAACAAAATATAAACGCCCTTTGGGGTTGTTAATTAAATTTTTTTTTAGAACAATTTTTAATGTTTCTTTTTACTTTTTTTAAACTTTCCCTTTTTTTTATGGGGTCTGCCCCGGGTTGTTGAGAAAAAGTTGCCCTTCCCTTTCTTTGAAGATCAAACTTTTGTCTTTTGTAGTCCTCAAAAACAGCCTGTAGGCGACTAAATTCTTCATCCGTGATTTTCGAGTCCAAGTTTTTATTTTTTTCATTTTAAGGAACTAATTTTTAGCTGTTATTTATTTAAACCCATACGTGGCTTTTTGGAGTTTACTTTTATTTTTTTGCTGACAGCACTTACAGCCAATGAACACAGCCAAGATTAAAGACAAACCCCTAGAGGTAAAGCTCCGGGCACCTACCCCTTTTGCTAAGAGACCTACACTTGTTCCTGCTGTAAGCACTAGGCGATCTCCAGTATTAACATATGTAACAGATTAAAGACACAGAATACCTTCGTTTTTTTTTCTGTATTTTGAAAGGGTCCTGCTCTAGTTTTTTTGCATTTGTTTTATTTTTGTTAATCAAAATTTTTTTTAGTCAAAGCAAAATCTTTTTCTTGGGGCCTTTTGGAAAACCGAACAACATGCTTTTTTAAAAAAAATAAAAAAAATTTTATATTTGGATATCTTTAATCTTTACTTGAATATTTAGCTGCGCACATATATTAAAAAACAAAAAACATTAATGGTTTTTCACTCTTTTTTCTTTACAATTTGAATGTTTTTCTTTAACTTTTTCCCCTCCCCCGCAACTGATATCCCTGTTGACCTAGGGCAATCATAAACCTATTTGTTTTTAAATAACTCAATCAACATTGAAGGTGTAGATCTTTTGGGCACAAAAGGTCTCTGTTGGGTTTTTTTACCTCCCCCCCAAAAATTTTCTTATTTTTTCAAAAAGTGATAAGGGTTTTAACCCGCTACCTAACTTTGGTTAGGACTACCCTCAATTGAACATTGGGACTTTTCGGTTTTTTTTAGGATTGATAAAATTTTCCTTTGTCCCTTTGAAAGTTTTCATCTTCACACAGCAAAAAAATACCTTTTAAAGGGGTCTTTCTTGGGGCCAAAACTAAATTCCATATAGTGTCTGCCCTGCTTTTAGGGTATTTGAAAAGAATCATCTTTCGTAAATAAAAGCTAAATTTGACTGATATTTTTTGCTCAATCAGCCTTGCTAATTAGGGTTGCAAAAAAGTCAAACTCAAAAAAGATGTCAAAAGCTGTACTTTTTGGTTTGTTTTAAGACACGTTTTGTATTTATTAAAAGTTAGTTCATAAGACAACTTCTTTTAAGCTCCTTGAAAGTATGGCGCCCTGCCTTTTAACAACTCAAAATCAAGGGTATGAAAAGCGATTTCCAAAACCAAAATTTACACTTATACTTTTTCCCTTACCTTCGGGGTCTATTCTGTTTTTAGTGCTTCGTTATTTTCGATTCCTTGAAAAGCAAGATCGCCCTTTCATTTCGGTTAGCCATAGATCAAATAGATTAGAAATATGTCTGCATTGTGTAAAGAAAATATTTCTTGCCCCTCAAGTTTTAAGAAATTTTTTTAAGATTGCCCTCCCAGATTCGACAAATGTCCTGTTTGGTCTGTTGCGATTTAGTTCTATTTTAAAGTAAGCGGCAGACCGGAAAAATCACTTCATCGCTCCTAGGTCTGGAAATTAAAAGTAAGAATTTTGATCTGAATCAAAAAGAATGGGTTATTTGGGAAAAATAATATTCTGTTTATTTCCCCTTTTCCGCCAAAGGCTCTTTCAGTCTTCTATGCGGGTCAAAAATGAGCCATAGCTTTACATTTTTTTTTTTTAAAACAAAATAAAAAGTTTTAAATTTTTAAAAAAAATGCAGAAGAAATTATAGTTTTTTATCCTGGAGACGACAAGGAAATGACCCTTTACACACCCTTACAACATTGCGGCGGAAAATTTAAAAAAAGAAAGGGCAAATCATTTTAATCAAAGTTTAGGGGAAGAACCTCCCAATTTTTTAACCCTAATGTTTTGAAACAAAAGATCCTTTTTTTTAAAAAAAAGAGAAGGGCAACCTTTTTTCAGCTTACAAAAAAAACCAACCCATCAAATTTTTTTAAAAAATAAATTAGACAAAGGCTCAGGTGAGCGACAAAATCGCCTTGGCATTCTAAACCCAAATTAGAAGGAAGGGAGTTGCTAAACTTCAAAAAACCTACAAAACTCCCAAAAAAACCAAATCAAAAAATACCCCTTTAAAGATTTAAACCCAACACAACAAATAATAAAAAAAACCGTTTTTCAGAAGAAACAGTATTAAAACTTTCACGACCGCCGCTACCTATGAAAGAAAAAACGGGCCCTTGATCACTTTGAAAAGCATCAAAGGGAATTAACAAACAATTTCAAAACTGGTGAACTAGATGAGCATATAAAAAGAGAAAAAGAAAAACAGTTGAGGGTGATGACCACAATTTAGGCCTGGAAAAGAAAGAATAACACAAAGACTAAAAACTTAAAAACAAGAAGACACAAGACTAAAGTGTGTCATAACCGAAAAAATTTACGAACTCAAGTACAGAAAAAAAAAAACACCAAAGAAATTTTATGAAACACAACAGCAGAACGAATAAAAACCTTTTAGAGAGCAAGGTGTCCATTAGCAATGTTATAACAGCCTTAATTTGCAAAAATTTCACTGGTGTTGGTATTACAGGCGGGGTGGGGGGGAGGTGCCCCGCCCCACCCCCCCAGATAAATCAGGGGTAAAAAAAATTTGACACTTGCTTTTAAAAAAAATTACCAAAAGGGAAATAGATCTTTCCTTTGGTTAAAATTGGGGGATCGTTAGCTGGCTTTTGTCTCCGCAAGAAAGTGTTGGCTTTAGGCGACATTTTGGGGCATTATTGTCTTAAATTTGGGGTACTTTTAGTAAGAAAAGACCAAGAAAATCCTAGGGCATTTTAATCCAATAAAAAGTGCGTCTTTTCATATTTCGGGGGCCCCTTTTAATTTTTTTGGGGGGAGGGATGGGGGGGTTTTGGGGCTGGGGAGGGGTTTTTTTTTTTATTGCTATGCTGGCTTAAAAAATTATGCTTTTTTTTTCCCCCTTTTTTTCCACCAAAAGGAAATTTATTATTAAGTTTATTATTTTTTCCCTATCTAAGCTGGGGTCGAAGGCAGCATTATAAACCGTGCCAAACAGCAAAGCTACTTTAATCTTGCGTTTTGAAAAACTTTTTGGGTATTTTTAATTTGAAGGCAATCAATTGCAAATTAATAGAACCTCTAAATTTCTAAATATGTTTTTGGCGTAAAAGCCAGTAAAGGATCAATTATTTGATCTTTTTGTGCTTGCGAAACCTAGCAAACACCAAACATAAGTACGAATAGAGTCTTTTATTCGTTCTATTTCCCGCTCTAGTTACCCTTAAAGGGATCCAAAATAAATGTTGTCCAGCGTTTTATGCTCTTTCCTAAGGACCCGAGGGGAACAGTTTTTTGCCTGAAAGGAAAGATTGTTAAAAAAGGGGGATTTAATCAATTATACTTTCGTGCACCCCCAAAAATAAAGGGTGCCTAAAACCCTGATTAAATCCAATTTTGTCTAAAGTCTGTCTTTTGGGGGAATATCAAATTTGTTTCAGATCCTTTCAAAAGCCCCTTTTAATCCCATTCTGTTGCTGAATGGATTAAACGTTTTGTCAATTTTGGGAATGGGCTTTCAGTTCAGATAAAAAACGTCTGAAGGTGTAATAAAAATAAACTATACACTGACCTCACCAAAGGATCGGATGTTTTAAATGACAGCATACGACACCCCACACCCATTACCCAAAAACACAGCAAAGTTTAACTGGTTTTTGATAAAACTGCATCGGATGATAACCACACTTTCGGGATGTAGTTTTTTTTATGGGGTTTTTAAGATAACGCCCAATGGATACTAACCTTTACTTAAAAGGCGTCAGTCTGAGTCACAAAAAATAGGGAAATCAGTTGTTATTTTTAATGTATGGGGCCCACAGAATATTTGCATTAGTATTTTTTGAATGCACTCATTTTTAAATTTTTTTTTTAAATTTTTTGTAAAAAAACAACTCAAACAGTCCTTCGTTTTTAAATAGCTATTGATAATAACTGGGGAAACCCAAAGGGTCCACTCCATGAAATTTTTACAAATCGTAGGGTTTAATATAATAACCCAAAGGGAGAAAAATGATTAAAAAATTGAAAAGGGGAACAAATTAGCCATTTAACCCAACCCTGATGGTTAACGGTTTGCTCCTAAAAAAAGCAATGAGTAATTTCGACATTCCTCAAACTTAACAATGCAAATTTAAAAAAATTTTTGCTTTTAAAACCTGAAGAAAGAAGAAGTTACTTTTTTGATGAAGCTAGCTAAAAAGTTGGGCTTAACCCCAAAAACCCAAATGGTTTTAGAGTTAACAACAAAACTACTTATGAGGGGAAAACCGCCGTTTTTGCATTAAATTCTTTACTCTATTTCATTTGGACGAGCTGAGCACGTGAAAACTTATAGAGGGAAAGGGCCCCCAAACGTTTTTAAGACTCTTCCATCGGGGAAAGCTGCAAAATTCGATTATAAAATTAAATTCCCTAATTTACATTTAAAAGATTAGCTTGTGGAGGGTCGTCTTTAATATAAAGATCACAGATAAAACAGGGAAAGTCGTGAAATGTAAACCCACATTGTTTTAGAAAAAAATAATACGTTTTTTTTTAAAAAAAAGTCACGTGGGCCAAGCGGGTTCCCTTTGGGCCCGAGAGGGGTGTAACTTTAAAATTAAAAAAACCTTCAGACGTTGAGGATTTTTAACAAAACGGTGAAGGACTTTTTTTTTTTGGACATAAAGAGGGATTTCAAAAAAGGGGGAAAAAAAAGTTTCCTAAATAAAAAAACCCCAAATTGAACAAATAATTTTGTTTTAAAAAAAAAAAAAAATCCTGGAAATTTCCAATTTAAAAAGGGGAAAAAAAATTTAATTTTCCCATTTAATTTTTACCGAAAAATTTTTGAAAAGGAATTTTGGCCCCTTTTTTAAAATTTTTCCAAAAACGCGGGAAAAAAAAAAAACCTTTTTGGGAAAAAAAAACCCCCACAAAAAAATCTTTTAAAAAACCACAAATTAAAATTTCCCCCCAAAAAAAGGAGCACTTTTTATTTTAAAACTGTCTTAAAAAAAAGAAAACCGGGTAATATCTTTTGAAAAGGGAAATTTTTTTTTGCTAAAATTGTTTTCAAATTTTTGTTGTCTTTTTTTTAAATCGGGGTTTTAAAGGGAAAAAAAAAAATTTTTTTTTTATTAAATAAAAATTTTTTTAAGAACTGAAGAAATTTAAAACTTTTCCAAAATTTTTTTTTTGAAAAAAGTTTTTTTAAAGGGGGGAAAAAACAAAAAGGATTGGGAAAAAAAAAAAGGTCGGTGCAAACCCCTGTAAACCAAAAACCCTTTTTGTTAATTTTGAAAAGGGTGGGAACAAAAAGTTTCAAGGTTTTTTTTTTTCCCCCTTTTGAAAATTTTGGGGCCCCAAAAAAAAAAGAAAACCCCCCCCTTTTAAAAGGGGGGGAAAAAAAAATTTTTTAAAAAAAGGGTTTTTAAAAAAATTTTTTGGGGGGGAAAAATTAAATTTTAGGGTTTTTTTTTTAAAAGAAAAGTTAAAAAAAATTTTTTTTTTAAAAAACCCCCGACAGGGTTTTTATTTTTTAAAAAAACCCTTTTTAAAAAAAAAACTTTTAAATTTTTTTCAAATGGAAAAAAAACCAAAGAATTTTTTAAATTTAAAAAAATAAAAGGTTTAAAAAAATTTTTTTTTTTTTGGCAACCTTTTTAATTTGTTTTTCTAAAAAAATTTAAAATTTGAAAACCAAAAAAAGGGCCTTTTGGAAAAAGGGGGAAAGGGGGGAAAAACCCTAAAACCCCTCCCAAAATGTTAAAAAATTTAAAAAAGGGGGGGCCCCCCCAAAAAAAAATAACCCCCAAACCAAACCCAAATTATTTGGGGTTTTTTTATTTCAAGCAAATTTTCCCAAAAAAAAAACAATTGAAAACCCCGGGGGAAAAAGTTTTTATTTTTAAGGTTCCAAATTTTTTTGGGGCAAATTTTAAATAGAAAAAACCTTTAGTTTTCCAGGTCCTAAAAACATACATAAAAAAAACGGTTTTTGGGCCAAA
This sequence comes from Conus canariensis, assembly GCA_033310375.1. Classification (NCBI taxonomy): domain Eukaryota; kingdom Metazoa; phylum Mollusca; class Gastropoda; order Neogastropoda; family Conidae; genus Conus; species Conus canariensis. Next base: position 6,298 of record JAMYXO010001947.1, read on the forward strand.
CCCCCCCAAAAAAAAACCCCCCCCCCAACCCCTTTTAAGGGGGGCGCCCCCCAAAAAACCCTTCCGAAAAACCCCCCCCCCCCCCCCCAAAAAAAAAAGGGAAAAACCCCCCCCAAAAAAAACCAAATTAACCCCCCCAAATAAATTTCCCCCCCCCCCCCCCCCCCGTTTCCCCTTTTTCCTTTGGAAAAAAAGAAGGAAATCGGGGGCCCGAGGTTTCCAAATTTTGAAAAAAACCCAAAGGGAAATCCCTCTAAAAGGGGGAAAAAAACCCCCCCCTTAAAAGGGGGGGGAACCCTTTTGGGGCCCTTTTATACTTTTAAAAAAAAATTTTTTATGGCCGGGAAACAAAAAGGAAAAACCCCCCCCAAAAAAAGGGTTTTAAAAAAAAAAAGGGGGGGAAAAAAAAAAATGTTGGGGTTTAAAAAAAGAAAAAGGGGGGAGATTAAAAAGGGGGGTTTTTTTTTAGGGGGAAAAAAAATGTTGTTTTTGGGAAAAAAAGGGGTTGGTTTTTTTTGGGGGGGCCCCCGAAGGGAAAAAAAAGAGGGGAAAAAAAGGGGGTTTTTGTTTAAGGAAAAGAAAAGGGGGGGGGTTTTTTTTTTTAAGGGGAAAAAAATTTTTGGGGGGGAATAAAAAACCCCCCAAAAAAAAAGGGGTTTTTTTGGGAAAAAAAAAAAAATTTTTTTTTAAAAAAAAGTTTGGGTTTTAAGGGAAAATTTAAAAAAAGAAAAATTTTTTGGGGTTTTTAGGGGGAGAAAAAAAAAGAAAAGGAAAAAAGGATTCAAAATTTTTTAAAAAACCCGGAAAAAAAAAGAAAAAAAAAAAACCAAAAAAAAAAAAAAAAAAACCCCCCCTTTTAGAGAACCAAAAAAGAAAAAAAAAAAAAGAAACCCTTTGGAAAACCAAATTTAAACTTTTGGGGAAAAAAAAGAAAAAAAGGGGAAAAAAAAAAGGGGAAAATTTTAAAAAAGGGGGAAAAAAACCCCCTTTAAAAACCCCATGACTTTTTGGGGCCCCCCCAAAAAAAATTTTTTAAAAAAAAAACCTGGAAAAAAAATTTTTGTTTTAAACCCCAAACCCCTTCCCAACCTTTTAAAATTGGGGGCCCCCAAAAAACCCTGAAAAAATTTTTTCCCCAAAAAAATTTTTCCCTTTCCCCCCCTCTTTTGGGGGGGTTTTTTTGTTTTTGGGGGGAAAAATTTTTAAAAGGGGGGGATTTTTTTGGGGGGGGTTTTGGGGGGGGGGGGAGGGGGAAAAGGGGGTTTTGGGGGGGGGGCCGAGGGGAAAAAAGGGGGAAAAAAAAAAAAAAAAATAAAAATTTTTAAAAAAATTTAAATCCCCCCAAAAAAACATTTTCCCTTTTAAAAATTTTAAGGAATTTAAAAAATTAAAATTTTGAAAATTTTCTTAATTTAAAAAAAATTTCTGGGAAAAATAAATTTTTTTAAAAAAAAAAAAATTTTTTTTTTTTTTTCCCCCCTTTTGGGTTTTTGGTGGGTGTTTTTTTTTTTGGGGGGGTTTTTGGGTTTTTATTTTTCCAAAAAAATTTAAAAAAAAATAAATTTTTTTTGGGGGGATTTGGGTTTGGGAAAACCTTTTTTCCCCCCCTTTTTCCCCTTTTTTTGAAAATTTTAAAAAAAGGCCAAAAAAAGGGAAATGGGTATAAGATTTAACTTGAAAAAAGGGGGTCCCTTTTTTTTTTTTTGTTTTATTCCCTGAAAAATTTTTCCCTTTTAAAAAGGGAAAAAAAAGGACTTTTAACCCAAAACCCCCCGCGGTGGGGGCCCCCCTGTTTTTCTTCCCTACTTTTTTTTTTCCCCCCCCGCCCCCCTTGGGGGGTTTTTTTCCCGGGGAAAAAAAAGGGGGTTTGGGGAAAAGGGGAAAAAAAAAAAATTTTTTTTTGGGGGGGGGGAAAGGGATTTGGGGGGGTGGGGTTTTTTTTCCCCCCCCCCGGGGGGGATTTTTTGGGGGGGGAAAAAAAAAACCCCTTTTGTTTTTTGGGGGGTTTAAAAAAAAAAAAAATTTTCCCCCCCCCCAAAAAAAGGGGGCCCGATTTTTTGGGTTTTTTTTTTTTTTGTTTTTTTTTTAAAATTTTTTTTTTCTTCTGTTTAAAAAAGGGTTTTAAAAAAATTTTTCCCCCCCCCCCTTTTAAAAAAAAACTTTCTTTTATTAAAATTTTTTTTTTAAAATTTAAAAAAAAAATTTTTTTTAAAAAATTTTTATATTGGGGGCCCCCCAAAAAAGGGGGAAAAGGCCCCAAAAAAAGGGGTTTTTTTCCCCCCATTTTTTCCCAAAGTTCCCCCCCCCCCCCCCCAAAAAAGGGGCCTCCCTTTTCCCGGGGGGTCCCCCTTTTAAAAAAAGGGGTTTTCCAAAAGGGTTTTTCCCCCCGGGTTTTTAAAAGGGGGACCCAATTTCCGAATTTTCCTTAACGTTTACCTTAAGGAAAAAAATTTTTTACCCCAGAATCCCAAAAATTTTTAAAAGGGGGGAAAAAGGGGCTTTTAGCCCTTTTAAAACCCTTTTTTTTGGGGAAAAAAAGGCCCCAAAAAAGGGTTTTTTTAAAGTTTTAAAAACCCCTTTTGTTTTTTTTTAATACTTTTCCCCCAAAAAACAAAAAAATAAAATGCAATTAAAATTAGGGCGCCCCTTCTCAAAAAGGGGTGGGGAACTCACCCATAATTAAAAACCCCTTTTTTTTCCCAAAATTTTTTAATTTTTCCTCAAAACCCCCCCCTTCCAGTTTTCATGTTTTCCCTTTTTCCCGTTTTTTTTTCCCTTTTAAAATTTTAAAGGGAAAAAAAAGTGGCAAAAAAGGGGTTTTTTAAAAAAAAAAATTTTTTTTTTTTTGTTTTTGTTTTTTTTTCCCCTTTGGAAAAAAAGTTTTGGGGGGTTTTTTTTTTGTGTTTGGGGTTTTTTTTTTTTAAAAAAGGGGGAAACCCCAAAAAAAAGAAACAACAAAAGGGTTGGGGGAAAAAAAAACCCTTTTAAAAGGGGGCCAAAATTTTTTTGGGGGGGGTTTTTTTGGGTTTTGAAAAAAAAATTTTTTTCCCTTTTTTTAACCCCCGTTTTAACCCCATTTTCCCAAAAAAGGAAAAAACGAAAAATTTTTTTTCAAAGAAATTTTAACTTTTTTCAAAAGGGAAAAAAAATTTTTTTTTTTTAAAAAAAAAAAAAAAAAAGGGGAAAAAAAAAGAGAAAAAAAGGAAAGGGGGAAAAAAAAAGCCGAAAAAAAAGAAATTTTTAAAAAAGAAAATTTGGGGAAAAAAAAAAAAGGAAAAAAAAAAAAAATTTAAAACATCAATAAAAAAAATTTTTTTGGGAAAAATTTTTTTATTTTTTTTTTTGGAACTTTTTTAAAAAACCCCCCCAAAACAGGAAAGGGGGGGGGACAGGGGAAGGCAAGGCCGCAAAATCCCCCCAAAAAAGGGGAAAAAACCCAAAAAATTTTTTTGGTTTTTTTTTTTTTGGGGGGGAATTACCAAAAAGAACAAAGGTTTAAAGGGGGGGTTTTGGGGTTTTTTTAAAAAAAATTTTTTTCCCGGTCCCCCATTTTAAAAAGGGGACGGGAAAAGGAATTTTCCCCGGGAAAAAAAAAAAAGGGGGGTCGCCCACGGGGCCCCCCCAAAGGGGCCTTTATAAAAAAAAAGGGCCCTTTTTTAAAACCAAAAACAACCCCCAAACCCAAAAAAAAACCCCAAAAACCCCCCCAAACCCCAAAAAAAAACCCAAAACCCCAAAGGACCCCCCAAAAAAAAAAAAACCCCCAAAAAATTTTTTTCCCCCCCCCCGGGGCCCAAACCCCCGGGTGTTTTAAAAAAAAAAAATTTTTTTGGGGAAAAAAAAAAAAAAGAAAAGGGAAAAAGGGAAAAAAGGGAGTTTTTGGAAAAAGGGGGGAAGGGGGGGGAAAAAAAAAAAAAAAAAAAAAAAACCGAAAAAGGAAAAAAAAAGCCCAAAAAAAAAACCAAAAAATAAACAATTAAAAAAAAAAAAAAAACCGGGGACCCGAAAAACGGGAAAAAAAAAAACCCTCCAAAAAAACCCAAAAATTTTCCCAAAAAAATAAATGCCCCAAGAAACCCCAAAAAATGGACAAAGCCCAAAACCCTGTTTGAAAAAGTGTTTTAAAAGGAAAATTTAAAACCCTGGGTTTTGGGTTTGTGAAATTTCCAAGTTTTAAAAACCCTTAAATAAATAATTTGATGCCCCAAAAAAAGGGGGGGGAACTTCAAAAAACCCCCCTTCTTGCCACTTATTTTTAAACCCGGGGTTGACGGGAGGGGGTTTAAAACCCCCCCCCGGGGGGGAAATTTAAAAAACAAAAAAAAACCCCCCCAAAAAAAAAACCCCCCCCCCCAAAAGGGGCCCCAAAAAAAATTTTTTAAATTCTTTAAAAAAACCCCAAAAAAACCCCCCCCTTTTTCCCAACCCGGGGCCCCCGGGGGAAAAAAAATTTAAGGGAAAGGGGAAATTTTAAAAACATTTTAAAAAAATTTTTTTTTTCAAAATTTTTTTTTTTTGGGTTTTTTAAAAAATTTTTGCATAATTTAAATTTTTTTCCCTAAAAAAATTTTTTCTTGGGGTTTTCCCTAAAGAAAAAAGGGGTTAAAACCCCTTTTTTCCCCATTCCACCCCAAAAAAAGGGGTTTTTTAAAAATTTTTCCCCAAAATTGATCCAAAAAAGGTTGACGTTTTTTTTTGGGGGGGGGGGGGGGGGGGGGGGGGGGGGGGGGGGGGGGGGGGGGGGGGGTTTTTTTTTTTTTTTTTAACCCCAAAGGGGGTTTGGGGAAAAATTTGGGGGGGGGGGCCTTTTTGGGGAATAGTGAGCCAAAAGAAATTTTTCTCCAGGGCGGGGGGAAAAAATTTTTTTTTTTTTTGGGGGGGGCCCCCCTAATTTTGTTTTTTCCCCAAATTTTTTAAAAACCCCCTTTCCTTAAATTTTTTTCCCCAAATGGGGGGCAAGTTTTTTAAAAACCCCCCCATTTTTTTCGAACGGCTAAATTTTTTTTTAATTTTTCGTTTTAAAAAAATTTTTTTAATTTTTTGGGGGGCGTTTTTCGGGAGGGATTTAAAAAATTTTTTTTGGGAAATTCTGTTAAACAAAGGGCTTGGGGGTTTTTTTGGATCTTTTTTTCCAAATTTTTTTTTTTTGTGCGGTTTTTTTTTTTTTAAAAACAAAACCCCCAAAAACAAAGCCAAATTTTAATTTTATTTAAATTTTTTGGATCAATTTTTTTTTTGGCCAAGGTTTTTTTGGAACCCCCCCCTTTTAATTTTTTTTTTTTTTTTTTTTTTTTTTTTCGGAAAATTTGGGGTTTTGGTCCTTTTCCGTTTTTATGTTTTTATTTTGTTTTTTGGCCTTTTTAAAAAAATTTAAAATTTTTTAAAAACAAAAAAAAAAATTTTTTGGGTTTGGAATTGAAAATTTCTTAAAAAAGTTCCCCCCCTTTTAAAAATTTTTCCCAAAAAAAGGGAAGGGCTTTTTCTGTTTGGTTAAAAAATTTCCCAACCTTTTTCCCTTTGAAAATTCCCCAAATTCTTTTTTGTTTTGGGGGGTTTTTTAAACAAACCCCCCTTAAGGGGTTTTTTTTTGTTTTTGGTTTGGGTTTTTTTGGGGGGGGTGGGGGGGGGTTTTTTTTTGGGGGGGGTAGGGGTTTTTGGGGGGTTTTTTTTTTTTTCCCCCCCAAAACCCCCCCCCCCAAATTAAACCCCCAAAAAAAAAAAAACCCCCTGCGGGGTGGGGGGGCCCCCCCCCCCCAAAAAAAAAAACCCCCGGGACCCAAAAAAAAAAAAAAAAAAAGGGGGGGCCCCCAGGGGTTTGGGGGGCCCCAAAACCCCTTTTTAAAAATTCCCTTTTTAAAATTTTTTTCCCCCCCCCCTTTAAAAGGAATCCTCCCAAAATTTTTAAAGGGAAAGGGGGGAAAAAATTAGAAGTTACGAATGGGTTAAATAAAATTTACCACATTAAAATTTCCCTTAAATCCCCCCCCTTTAACTTTTAAAAAAAACAAAAAAAAAAGATTTGGGGAAAAAAATTTTCCCCAAGCAAAAAAAAGGGGGAAAAAATGCCCCCAAAATTTTTAAGGGAAAAAAAAAACTTCCCCCGGGGGGGGAAAAAAACCAAAAAAAATTTTAAAAAAAGAAAAAACCCCCAAAAAAAAAAAAAACCAAAAAAAAAACCAACCCCCAAAACCCCAAACCCCTTCCCTTTAAAAAAATTTAAGTCTTCCCCCAAACAAAAAACCTTAAACCCCGGGGGCCCCCCAAAATTTTTAAACCCCAAAAAAAACCCCAAAACCCCCAAAAAAAAAACCCCCCAAAAACCCCCAAAAAAACAAAAACCAAAAAATTTTTAAAAAAAATTTGAAATTTTTAAAACTTTCAAAATTTTTGAAATTTTTCCCCCAAATTTTCCCCTTTTTTCCCCCAATTTTCTCCTTTTTTTAAAAATGTTAAATTTTAAAAATTTTTTTTTTTAAAAAAAATTTTTTTTTTTTTTGGGGCCCCCCCCAAAAAAAATGGGTTTTTTGGAAATAAATTTTTTCCCAAAAAAAGGGAAAAATTCGGGACCGTTTTTTAAAAAAAAATCCCCTTATAAAAAATTTTGGGGTTTTTATTTGAAAAAAAAAAAAAAAAAAAAAAATTTTTTAAAAAAGGGCCCCCCTACGGGCAGCCCTTTTTTCCCAAAAAGGTTTTAGCCAAAAAAAAATTAAGAAACTAAAAAAAAAACCTTTTTTTTCCTTTTCGGGAAGATTTTAAAAAAAATTTCAAAGGGAAAAAAGGGCCCGTTTATCAAAAATTTTTTTTAAAAGGGAAAATTTTGAAAAAAAAACTGGCTAAAAAAACAAAAAAATTTTTAAATTAAAAGGGCCCCAAATTTTTATTTTAAAAAAAGGCCCGAAAAAATAAAATAAAAAGAGACCCAAAATTTTAAAATAAAAAACCAAAAGGGGTTTTTAAAAGCTTTTAACATTTTTTTTTTGGAAACTTTTTTTTTCCCTGGAAAAATTTAAAAATTTTTAAGTTTTGGGGTTTATTGAAAAAGTTTTTTTGCCCCAAAATTTTTAAAAAACCCTCCCTTTTTTAAAAAAACCCCTTGTCCTCCTAATTTTAAACCCCCCCCCCCCTTTTTAAAAAACCCCCAAAAACCCCCCCTTTCCCTTTTCCCCGGGGTTTTCAATTTTTCCAAACCCTAAATTTTTTTTAAAATTTTTAAGGGTTTTTTTTTAAAAAATTATTGGGAAACCCAAAAGAAAAAAAAAACTTTTTGGGGGGCCCCCAAAAGGAAAAAAAATTTTTTTTTTTTTTTTTTTCCCAAAAAAATTTTTTTTTTTTTGTTTATTTTTAACCGGGGTTTTTCAAAAAAACAAGGTTTCAAAATTTTAAAATTTTTTTTCCCCAAAACCCTTTTTCCCCGTTGAAAAAAAAAAACCCCTTTTAAGTTAGAAAATTTTTTAAAAAAACCCCCCCCCTTTGGAATTTTTCCCGGGAAAAAAAAACAAAAAATTTGGGAACCCAAAAAAAAAAACCAAAACACACCCCCCCCCCCCCACCCCAAAAAACCCCCCCAAAAATTTCCCCAAAAATTTTCCGGCCCCCCCAAAAAAAACCAAAAACCAAAACCGGGCAACCCCCCCAACCCCAAATCCCCCCAAAAAAAAAAAAATTAGGATTTTAAAAATTTTTCTCAAAAAATAGACCCAAATTTTAAAAAACCCAAATGGAAAAAAAAGCCCCCAAAGGAAGAAAAAAGAGGGGGAAAAAATTTTTTTTTTTTTTTGGGGAAAAATCCCCCCAAAAAAAATTTTAAATTTTTTCCCCACCCCAAAAAAAATTTTTTTAAAAACAACCCCAAAAAAAGGAACCAAAGCCCAAAAAAAACCAAACCCCCCCAAAAACCCCGGGAAAAAACCCCCCCCAGGTTTTTCCCAAACCAAAAAAAATTTTTTTTTAACCCCCCCGCCCGGGCCCCCCCCAAAAAACCCCCAAAAACCCCCCAAAAAAAACCGAAAGGGGGTTTTGGGGTCCCAACCCTCCAACAGGGCAAAAAACCAAAAATTTTTAAAAAAAAACCCCGAGGGTTTTCCCCCCAAAAAAAACCGTTTTTCTTTTTCCCCGTTTTTTTTTGGGGTTTTCCCGGGTTTTTCAAAAAAAAAAATCAGTTTTTTTTCCCTTTTCCCCCTTTAAGGTTTTTTGTTTGCCCAAAAAAGGCCCCAAAATTTTCCCAAAAAAAAATCATTTTTTTTCAAAGGGAAAAATTTAAAAAATTAAAAGGTTTGGGGGCCCCCCTTTGGTTTCGCTTTTCCCCTTAAACCCGGGGGAAAAAACGCCCCCCAAGAAAAAAATAAACGGTTCCCAAAAGGTTTTGGGTTTTTTTGGGGGGGTTTTTTTGGGGTTTAAAAAAATTTTTTGGGGTTTTTTCCTTTGGGTTTTCCTTTTGCCCCCCTTGGGCCAAAACCCCTTGAACACCTCCTCCCCCTTCTCCCCTTGCCCTTTTAGGGGTCGGGGTTTTTTCCCCCTTTCCCCGCAACTGGACTGTTTCATGGGCTGTATGCAGAGTTCCTAAAAAACCCCCCCACCCAATTTTTTGCAGTGAGGACTTTGACCTAAGCCCCCTTTTCTCCTCGGGGGTGTTTGCCAGATCAGCAAAATTTTTTTAGTCTTGTAAATTTTTAGCTGCCTCCCTTCGTTTCATATCACCGTGAGCTCGTTAGGGCACTTTTGGTTGACTTAGAGGGGATACTATGTCTGGCTCATCCACCTTTTCGGGGTGCTTGGGGGACTTTCCATTCTGGGAGGTCGCAGTGCCTCCCATCATTTTCCCCCCCTCCAGCAAATCCCCCCTGCATTTTTTCGGTGGGACGTTGTTTTGGCCATTTTTTGTTCCTCCCCCCGTGAAGAAAATTTTCCGGGGGTTTTTTGGAGTCCCCCTTTTTTTCCCTTTTTTTGGGGTTGGTACTACCCCCCAAATAATTGTACAATTTCTTTGACACTTTTTTGTGCCTCCATTTACCTTCCTTGAGCCAGGGGATTTTTACATGGCTTAGGACATCCCCCCCGTTTGTTTTTTTAAGGGGAGGGGGGGATGCGGATCGTCTTTTTTTCCCCCCCCCCTTTACCGGGTTTTCATTTGAGGGCGGGGGGTCCCTATGCAATTGAAAAAAGAAGCTGATCCTTAAGGGGCCATGGCCAAATGTATTCCCAAATTTGGGGCTTTTTTGGGGGGCATTCTCCCCCTTTTCCTTTTTTCCCTTTCTGGCTTCCCCCCGCTTTTTTTGGGGGCTTTTTTTTTTCTTCTTTTTTCATCTCCTGAATCACATGTCTCTTTTGGGGTTTTTTCCTTTTGGCCCCTTTTTTCCCCCATTCAGTTTTTGGGCACCCCCCTCCCCTTTTGTTTTGGGGGGTGTGTTTTCCCGTTATTTCCTTTATCTTTAGACTTTTTTTTTCAGAATCCCCGCCCCTTAAATTTTTTCCCTTTTTTTTGCCCGCTTTTGGGGCCCTTTAAATTTTTTTTTACCACCCCCTTTTCCCCGATCCCCAATGGGGGTTTAAGTTACTTCCCCCTTTTTTAAACCTCCCCGGATGGATTTCGGGGGGGGTTTTAGCTTTTCTTGGCGACATACAGCGCTATGTCAGTCAACAGGGGGGGACACCCAAAACCCTTTCCTTTTGAACTTTTTTTTTGGCTTCCCTTGCCTCCACTTGGGTGGCAATTCGTATAACAAACAAGGGGGTAGCAGCTTTTGGGATCCCTTAAATGCAGACACCAACCCCTTTTTTTGCAGGGGGGCCCCCAAAGGGCAATGGTCCCCCAAGCCTTCCCCCCCATCTGCTTGGTTTCTTTTGCCTTTTGTGTCTTTTTAGCACACATACCCTCTTCCAAAAAGGCTTGACTTTTTTTCTGTACTGTTTGGGAAAGGCCTGGGTTTGGGAACACTGAGACCACAAGACCCGGGGGCCCACCCTTTTTCCTTTTCCCAGTGAGAGACTCCGTGTTTCTTTGGCTTGAAACTTTATTCTGGTGAGGGAAAATATGTTTGTCCGCCCTCCAAACAAAATAAACGTGTCTCGTCTTCCCCTGGGTTTTAAAAACACTTAGTGTCACCTGAAGGCCTTGAGAAGGCCCTCTTGTATCCATCGCCCCAAAGGGGTGTTTGTCTCCGTTGTTTTTTTGCGGGGTTTTAAGATGAGTTTTCCCTTGCCACAAAGAAAAGTATTGGGGAAAATTTCACAGCCCATTGCAAAAACCCCCCTTTCCCAAATTATCCAATCTGTTGTTACCCTTGGTAGAGAACCGCATTGAAAGCCATTGAAGTACTTCTTTACAGTCGCGGGGTGTTCTTTGGCACATGGTACATCTCAAACCAACTGTATCATCTCAGGGGGGACAGATCCATATGCGTTTGCCAGATCAAGCCACACTACGTCCAGGTCTCTCTTTTCTGTTTTTGCTTTTTGGATTGCGTCCCAGATCATTGTGGCGTGTTCTACACAGCCCGCCACGCCTGGGATGCCACCTTTCTGGACTGACACATCCAAGTACTTGTTTTCCATCAGGTACTTGGTCAGCCTTGCTGCCATGACAGAGAAGAAGATTTTCCCTTCGACGTTCAGTAGTGATATTGGCCTGAACTGGCTAATGTCACTTGAGTTTTGCTCTTTGGGGATGTACACACCATCTGCCGTCATCCACTGGCCGCTGATCTTCTGGTTTCTCCAAGCCGATCGCAGCAGCCTGTGGAGCCACTCCAGCACTTTGGGACATTTCTTGTAAAGCTGGTAAGGTATTCCGTTTGGCCCTGGTGATGATTTGGCTCTGGCTTTGTCGACCACCTTCTTGATTTCCGCCAACGTTGGAGGCTTGCCATTGAACTGTTCCTCAGGGTTGGTTGGCCACACCAGACCTTGAATGTCGAGTGGTGCTTTGCTCTGTGGGTCAGAGTATGTTTTCCTCAGATGCTGCTCAAGAACTCCTTTGTCCACACTTAGGGTCCCAGATTTTGGCTGCTCAAACAGTGTTCTGGCAAACTGGAAGGGGTCTCTGAAGAAGCGCTCTTGTGTCTTCTTCTTTTTGCTCTTCCTCTTCCTCGCAGATTCCGCTTTGCTGAGCGCGCTGTGTTTTTCTTTCAGGTCTTTCCACAGTTTTTCCAAGCCTTGTTTTTCAGCTGGCAGTGCGGTCTTCATTTGCATCTTGAGGTTTTTCTTTTGGACCCTGATCTTGTCCATCTTTTCTTGGCGTCTGGATTTCTTTGGAGGTGTTTTCTCTTTGGGTAGTTTTGCTCCATAGGCGTCTCTACATGTGGCATACACAATGTCCCCATATGTGGCTAGTTTGTGTTCCAGGGTACTTTTCCCTATCAGTGCATCGAGTCTTTGGACGATTTTTGCATCCAGTTTCTCCCAATCTTCAGTTTCGTTTGCTCGTGGCAGGTTGAGTTTCAGGCGCCTGGCATCGAGGGCCTGTGCAAATTCCTCATCCGAACCAACAGCGTGGATGTCCTTGGCACTGTGGTTTAAATCCTGGCCTTGGTCTTCCGACGTCTTATCTGCTGATGCAGTGCGCTGCTGCTCATTCAGATGAGTCTTCACACATCCCATCTTTGTTCTGTGGATCTTCATGCCACGGGTGGTAGCGAAACGCTTTCCACAGACACATGGATATTCCATTTGGTCCATGTTCATAGTCCGTTTGGGATTTGCAGTCATGATTGGTTGAGCACCGATGGATTCATCATTCTCTCCCCCTTTCGGTGAATCCTGGGAGCATCTTTTCCTTTTATTTTTAGTAGCCACATGTTTAAGGCAAAGTGGGGAGCCAGCCCACAGAGCCCTTGGTTCTGGTCTTTCCCAGTGTCCTCCGGTCTTTCCCGGACGTCCTCCGGCCTATTCCCGGAAGTCAATGGTTTACCCATGCATCAGTAGAAAGAAACTCGTGGAGAGCGTGGCAGCAGAGAGTCCTCAGAAGAGAAGCCCCCTTCAAGCAAGTGTTTCGGCCCTTATCTCCTGACACTCTAGGGGGGTTGGGCCACACCCGGTTCATGACTCCGGATGTCCCTCTGCTGCCCCTTTTTTTCCCATCTTGGGACGAGCCATGGCTGGGATTCGAACCCATGACCCTCTGGACATGCTCATTTTCCACTTAATGACTCGCGCTTTAACCACTGAGCCACAGGGACACCTGATATTTGTAGGGAAATTAAGCCTTATGAAGTTCACTTTTGTTCCTCCTTGACCAGATCCAGCTTGAACACCTCTCTGCCGCTTCTGCCATTGCTTTCAGGGCTCTGGTTTTTTCCTTCCCTGCAACTGAGAGCTGTTTCATGAGGCTGTATGCAGACGTTCCTACAAACCCCCTAGCTCCAATTTCTGCAGTGAGGACTTTGACCTGATAGCCTTCTCTCCTCAGGCTGTTTGCCAGATCAGCATACTTTTCAGTCTTGTAGATTTGAGCTGCCTCCATTCTGTTCTCATATGGCACCGTGAGCTCGATCATGATCAGCTGCTTGGTTGACTTAGAGTGGACTACTATGTCTGGTCTCATGCCACTCTTGCTGATGATCTCTGGGTGACTCTTCCATTCTGGGAGGTCTGCAGTGCACTCCCAGTCATCTGCCCCGTCCAGCAGACTCTGCCTGCATGTTTCGAGTGGCACTGTTGTTCTTGGCCATGATTTGCTGCCTCCTGCCGTGAAGAATGTTGCGGGTGCTTTTGGAGTCCTGATTTTCCCTTTTGTGGTGTTGGTACTAGCCCAGACTACTTGTACAATTTCTTTGAGCACTTGGTTGTGCCTCCATGTGTACCTTCCTTGAGCCAGGGCTACTTTACATGAGCTTAGGACATGCTCCACTGTTTGTTTTTCATGGCAGAGGGGGCATGCAGGATCGTCTGTTTTCCCCCACTTCACCAGGTTTGCATTTGAGGGCAGAAGGTCATATGCAGATCTGAGAATGAAGCTGATCCTGAGAGGGGCCATGTGCCAAATGTCATTCCAAGTGAGACTTCTTTGGAGTGCATTCTCCCACGTTGTCCATTGCCCTTGCTGGCTCTGCTGGACTGCTTTTTGGAGTCTTTTTTGGTCTTCTTCTTTTCTCATCTCCTGAATCATCATGTCTCTTTTGGCTTTTCCTTTGGCCTTTGACCACCATTCAGTTTTGGTCACCCCCAGTCCCTGTCTGTTGGTCTGTGTGTGTCCTGTTATTTCTCTGATCTTGAGACTTTCTTTTGCAGAATCCATCGCCTCTTGAACTTTCCATTTTCTGCCTGTCTTCAGCTGGGGCTTAATTGCTTCTACCACCTTGTCTCCTGAGTCCTCCAGCATGCTTTGAAGTCTGATCTTCCCTGCTTTGTATTCCTCCAGGATGGATTTCAGGGGTAGTTTCAGCTTTGCTTGGCGACAGTACAGCGCTATGTCAGTCAGACAGGGTGGGACACCAAGCCATTTCCTTGTGAACTTGTTGATTTTGGCTTCCATTGCCTCCACTATGCTGGTGCAGATGTCGTATATCATCAGAGGCCATAGCGGCTTTGGTATCAGCATGAACTGCAGACACCAGACCTTTAATTTAATCTAATCCAGTTATTGTTTTTATCATACTCTCTGTCAAAACTTGTTCAGTATAATAAAACCCTATAAGGCCCAAATGTGTAAGATTAATCCAGTTCAGTTCTGTAAGATCGTTTCTGTTTAGACTAATATCAATTTTGTTGCTTGTTGTCATGACCTTAATATCCTCGCCATTGTAAAGAACAACGACAGTAACTTTAAGTTTGTCAACGTCTAAGTTTTGCCAGCTAATAAGAATTCCTTTCATAAGATTGTCACTGACGCCCAGAGCTCCATTTCTCGCCTCATCTTTTAAGACAGAAATTTTAAATATCATTGTGAACGTGTCTCCTAATTTTGTGCGTGGATTAAACTGTAATTTTGTAGAAGCTTTCTTTAAAACCGATTCTCTTCTGTGGAGGATGTACTGTTTGTCCCCAAACGGCTTTATTTCGATCTCTCTCCGACTGTTGTCCTCTGGCATAAGACTTACATGTAAAGGGCCAGAGTTCAATGCTTTTCTGAAACTTTTTTGACGGTCAAAAAATGTAAATGGGCTTAAGAATTCAAATTTTATGTCCCATTCTAAATATGGTTCTAAGTGCCATTTGTTGTCAGTTTTTCGAACTATTTTATATTCATACTGACCCGCATTATTTGCTTCTACATTGCGCAGTTGTTCTAGTTTAGGAAACCTTTTGTTGTCACCAACCTCTTTGCGTTTATAATAACCATCTTTAGTGTACTCAAAACCATATAAAGTGCCTATCTCACCGTTTTGTTCAAAGTCCTCAACGTCTGCAAGGTCTTTTAATTCTAAAGTTACACACCTCTCAGGCGCTAATGTAACTCCTGATTCTTCTGGTCCACGTGACATTTTTTAAAACAACGTATTATTTTATTTCTAAAACAATGTGCAGGTTATCACATTTCACGACTTTCCCTGTTTTATCTGTGATCTTTATATTAAATGATCTGACCCTCCCACAAGCTAATCTTTTAAACTGTAAATTAGGGAATTGTATAATTTCATAATCGCAATATGCAGCTTTCCCTGATGGAAGAGCTCTTAAAACAGTTGAGGGCCTTCCATCATATAAGTTTTCATCAGTGCTCAGCTCGTCCAAATGAACATAGAGTAATGAATGTAATGCAAGATCGAGCGGATATTCTCCCTCATAAGTAGTTTCGTCTGGTGCAACTCTAAAACCATAAATGGCTTTATCGCCAGTTGCAAAGCCTAACATTTTAGCTAGCTCTCCATCAAAATAGTAACCTACTTCTTCTTCTTCAGGTTTGAATGCCAACATTATTTTCAAATTTGCATTGTTAAGTTTGAGAGTAATGTCGAAGTTACTCATTGCTTCTTTTAGCGAGCAAAACCCGTAATAACCATCAGGTATGGTTAACTGGCTAACTTTGTCTCCTCTTTTGTCAACTTTTAGAATCTTATTATTCTCCTTGGATTCAGTTATATTAAACCATACGACTTTGTAAAAAATTTCATGGAGTGCGACCCTTTGGGTTCCGCAGTTATTATCAATAGCATATTCTAAAAACGAAGGACTGTCTTGAGTTGTTATTGTTACAAACATTTTTAAAACAAATTTAAAAATGAGTGCATTCAAATATACTAATGCAAAATATTCTGTCGGGCCGCACTACAGTCCTAAAGATATAACAACTGATACCCTCGACATTTCTGTGACTCAGACTGACGCCTTTCAAGTAAAGGTTAGTACTCCATTGAACAGATATCTTAACCCTCCTATTAAAAAAGACTACATCGCGAAAGTGTGGTTCAGTCATCTGATGCAGTTTTATCAGAACCAGTTAAACTTTGCTGTGTTTTGCGCATCAACTGGGTGTGGAGTGTCGTATGCTGATCATTTAAATCATCCTGATCCTTTGGTGAGGTCAGTGTATAGATTTCATTTTTATTACACCTTCAGACGTATTTTATCTGAACTGCAAGCGCCATTACCAAATGACAAAACGTTTAATCCATTCAGCAACAGAATAGATTGATTACAAGGCTTTTGAAAGGATCTGTAACGAATTTGATATTGACCCAAAGACAGACTTTAGACAAAAGTTGGATCTTAATCATGGTTTAGGCACCCTTTATTTTTGGGGCGTGCACAGAAAGTATAACTATGATTGGAATCCTCCTTACACATCTTTCTCTTCAGGCACAACTGTTCACCTCGGGTCCATAGAGCAAGAGCATAAAACAGCATGGACAACATTTATTTTGGATACTTCTAATGGTCTAACTAGAGCGGGAATAGAACGAATAAACGACTCTATTCGTACTTATGTTTGGTTTGCTAGGTTCGCAAGCACAAACGAGATCAAACATAATTGATCCTTCTACTGGCTTTGACGCCCAAAAACAGTATTTAGCAAATTTAGAGGATTCTATTAATTCTGCAATTGATTTGCCTTCAAGTATTAAAAGGTACCAAAATGTTTTGCAATACGCAAGATCAAAAGTAGACTTTGCTGTCGGCACTGGTTTATACATGCTGCCTTCTGACCTCAGACTTCAGATAGGAACAATAATAAACTATAATAATAAAATCCTTGTGGCTGGTAAAAAAGAGAAGGTTGGAAAAAAGACATAAATTCTAAGCCAGCAATAGCAATAAAAAAAGAAGTCCCACCACCTCCAGAGCCACCCAAATCAATCCCCACGCCCTCCAAATCAATTCCTCAACCAATTCAAGAGGTTGATAAAAGCGACCCCCATGAATATGAAAAGACAGCACTTGTTATTGGATTAACTGCCCTAGGATTACTTGGTCTTTATCTTACTATAAAGTAACCCAACTATTAAGACAACTAATGTCCATAAGTGCTCGGCCATAAAGCCAACTACTTTGCTTGCAGTAGACAAAAGCCAGCTAACGATCCCCCCTAATATGCCAGGTAAAGAGTCTATTGCCTTACTGGCTAATTTTTTTAATAAACCCGCAAGATGATCAAGTTGTTTTTTTTACCCATGATTTATCGGGTGGAGGAGATGGTGGCGGAGGCACTAACCCTTGCCCACCACCGCCTGTAATAGCCAACACCAGTGTACTTATTGCAAATCCTAAGGCTGTTATAACACTTGCTAATGTGACACCTTGCTCTCTAAACAGTGTTCTTATTCGTTCTGCTAGCGTTGTGTCTTCATACAAAATTCTTTGGATAGTTTCTCTTATTCTGCTCACTTGAGTTCGTAATTGTTCTCGGTTAGTAGACAACACTTCTAGTCTTGCTGATCTCTCTTGTTCAAGATCTTTTAGTCTTTGTGTTATTCTTTCTTTAACACCAGGTCCTAAGTTGTGGTCATCAGCCTCAACTAGTTTTTCTTTTTCTCTTTTTATATGCTCATCTAGTTCACCCAGTTTTGCTAAATTGTTTGTTAACTCACCCCTGATGCTTCTCAAAGCATGATCAAGGGCTGTTATTTCTCTCATAGGTAGCGGCGGATCGTGCATAGTTTTTAATACTGTTTCTTCTGAAAAACTGGTTTCTGCTTCTATTATTTTGTTTGCTGTTGGGCTTAAATCTTTAAGTTCCATGTTTTGTATTTGGTTATCTGTTGGGAGTTCTTGTAGTGTGTTTTGAAGTTTAGCAACTGCTTCCCTATCTAATTTTGGTTTAGTAATGCCAAGGCGATTTTGTTCGCTCACACTGAGCCTTTGTCTAATTGTACTCTTTTTTAAAAACTTTGATGAGTCTGGTTTAGTTGTAAGCTGAACAAGTTGTCCTTCGTCGTTTCTCACAAACAAATGGTCATCTTTTGTTTCAAAATCATTAGGGTCTATAAATTCAGGAGGTTCTTGACCTAAACTTTGATAAAATGATTTGACCTTACTTTCTGTTAATTCACGCCGCAATGATTGTAATGGATGTGTTAAAGGAGTCATTTCACTCATGTCGTCTCCAGGATCAAAAACATCATAATCTTCAATGCCTGCCATGTTTTTAAATAATTAACTTTTTATTTTGTTTTATAAAAAAATGTCACAAGCATATGGCTCAATTCTTGACCCGCATAGAAGACTGAAAGAGCCCTTTGGCGTGAAGGGAAATAAACAGAATATTATTGTTCCAAATAATCCATCTACTATTGATTCAGATCAAATTCGTACTGTTAAATTTCCAGACCTAGGAGCAGATGAAGTGATTGTACCAGGCTCTGCCCGACTTACTTTCAAAATAGAACTCGAATCAGCAACAGACGCAAACAGGACAGTTGTACAGAATCTGGGACGGGCAATCGTTAAGAAAATTTCTATAAAACTTGAGGGGCAAGAAATATTTTCTTTACACAATGCAGACATATTTCTAATCTATTGTGATCTATGGCTAACCGCGAATGAAAGGGCCGATCTTGCGTTTCAAGGAATCGAAAATAACGAAGCACTAAAACACAGAATAGACGCTGCAGATGCTGAAGATGGTAACAAGTATAAAGCTATAAGTTATGCGTATGGAAATCGCTTTTCCATACCCTTAGATTTTGAGTTGTTAAAAGCGCATGCGCCATACTTTCAAGGAGCATTAAAAGACAGATTGTCATATGAACTAACTTTTAATGAATACAAACGTGTCATTAAATCTACAACCGCCGATGCAAAGTACAGCATTTCTGACATCTCGTTAGAGTTTGACATTGTTAGCAACCCTAACTTAGCAAGGCTGATTGAGCAACAATATCAGTCAAATTTAGCAATATATTACGAAAGAGTGATTCATCATTCTAAATATCCTAAAAGCAGGGCAGACACTATATGGAATTTTAGTTTTAGCGCTACAGCACGATCACTTAAAGGTATTTTATTGCTGTGTGAAGATGATAAAAACCATACCAAAGACAAAGTGAAAAGTTTATCAATCCTAAAATAACGAAAGTACAATGTTCAATTGAGGGTAGTCCTAACCAAGTCTACGGTAGCGGGCTTAAACCTTATCAGCATTTTGACGAAATAAGAAAATATTTTGGAGGCGGGAGGCATAGAAGTCCAACAGCAGATCTTGTGTCCAAAGATCTACATCTTCATAATGTTAGACTTGATGAATATTTAACAACGAAATATGCTTTATGGATTGACTTAAGGTCGACAGAGGATAATCAGTTGCATGGAAGCGGAAGATCTGTTAAAGACCAAATAACCATTCAAATTGATAAAGAGAAAGAGAGTGATACCCCACTTAATGTATATTTGTTTTTAATATATGATGCGCAGCTGAATATTCAAGATAACAGATTAAAAGATATCCAATACTAAATTATTTTTATTTTTTAAAAAAAGCATGTCTGTTCAGGTTTATCCAAAAGTGCCCAAAGAAGAGATAGTAGGCAACTCTGACATAAAAACTTTCAGATTAACAAACATAACACAAATGCAAACCCAACTAGAGCAGGACCTTTCAAAATACAGTAAAACCAAACGAAGGTATTCTGCTGTCTTTAATGCTGTTACATATGTTAATACTGGAGCATCGATCACTAGTGCTCTATCAGCAGGAACAAGTGTAGGTCTCTTAGCAACAGGCGTAGGTGCGCCGGCAGCTTTACCTCTAGGCGGTTTGTCTTTAACTCTTGGCCTGTGTTCATTGGCTGTAAGTGCTGTCAGCAAAAAAATAAAAGCTAAACTCCAAAAGCACACAGCTATGGTTCAACTAATAACAGCTAAACTTAGTTCCTTCAAACTGACAATAAATAAAGCACTTGCCGACTCGAACATCACGGATGAAGAATTTAGTCGCCTACAGGCTGATTTTGAGGACTACAAAAGACAAAAGTTTGATCTTCAAAGAAAGGCAAGGGCAACTTTTTCTCAACAGCCAGACACCGATCAGATAAAAAAGGAATGTTTAAAAAAAGTAAACGAGACATTAAACTCTGTTCTAAACAGCTCACATTAACAACACCAAAGGGCGTTTATACTTTAGTTTATGAGTCTAAGCACAAAAAGACCTCTGATATTGATTAATTAATTTAAATAAATATTTTGAGTTAGAAAAGAAGCTCAACATGGATAAGATATATGACAGTTTTGACTTTTGGTTAGATGCAATGGAAGAGGAAGAGCGTTTGTCAAAAGCTTTAAATGAGGTCGTTTTAGAAGTTATTGATCCAACAAACGTACAGGCAAGCGTTGTGCATGCAATTTCTCAGGTTCCAAGTAAACTAACAATAAACCCTCCAGTTAAAGTAAGGTTAGTTGTTTTAATCGACTATATAACAATAAACGAAGAAAATCTAGAAGTCTGGGTCTCAACTAAACAGCAGACTATTCTTTCTTATAATGACTTAACACCCGGTTGGGCAGATCAACTTCTTACACAGTTTAATGAAGCCTCTGAAGCAGCTAAAATGAGAGGCTCTGGTTGGTCAGAGGGTGAAGTCCTAGACATCAGATTAAGACAGGCTAAGTATAAGCCGATTGTTGGCAAGGCTTACATTCCACTACCTCCATCATTAGTTGCAAAA
>JAMYXO010001948.1:0-26324 GCA_033310375.1 Conus canariensis
GACAGTAGAGGAATGAGCTAGCAACTATAGTACGACAGAGACACAGGTAGGCATGTGATCTGGTGAGGCGTTTGGAGTCACTGAGTTTGCGGATGATGGAGATGGTCAGAGGGTGGTGGGATGGTGGGTAGGTATCAGCGAGTCGAGGATATAGTGTGGAGTAGACGAGTGGGTATAGAACAAGTTAGAGCGCGATAGGATATGGAGTAGCAATAAGGGAAGACACGTGTGGAGAGAGCAGTTGAGAGTGTGTAGAGATTAGGGGACAGTGTGCGAGCGGACGAGTTGACGCATTTAGACGAGGTAGTATGCTACAGTCTTGAGATTGTACAGTTAGACGATAGAGTTGGGTCTTGGTTTGAGTAAGTGGGGTTATAATTTGTTTGTTTTTAATTAATCAGATTTGTATGTTTTTTTAATATTATATATATGGGATAGGTTTTTAGGGTGTAAGATATTGGATGGGAGTGTATGTTTTAGGGGGGAGGTTATGGTGGGTGGGTGGTTAGTTGGTGTTTTGTAAGGGCTAAAAAGATAAAGGTTTGAAGGGTGAATGGGGGGTGAGAGTTAGGGGGGGGGGTGGTTTGGTGATTTGGTTGTTGTGTTATTGTGGGTATTGGACGTGTAAGGTGGGGTTAATTAATGAAGAGGTGGTAGTATTTTTTGTTTATATTTTATGTGACAGGGGTTCAATACCTTTTGTGACGTGTGATTGAAATGGGTTGTATTTGTATCACTAGTGTGTGGTGTGTGTGTGTGGGAGGTGGGTGTGTGGGTGTAGGGTTTGACAGGTCAAGAGTTACTGTTTGTCAAGTATTGGCACTGTAGGACGATGGATGAAAGTCCTGTTGTGTCCGCGTAGGACGTGGACAAAATGTTCGCTAAATATTTACAACGAGGTAAAGCTATGTGGTCTGGAGGAGAAGATCTGTGGACCTATGTGGATAAATGCATGGCTCATGATATGGAAAGAGAGGAAAGAAATAAAATGAAAAAATGCAGAAGAGAAGAGATAACAAAAGAAAGCAAATAAAATACAAGAGGAAACAAAAAGAAATACAAAAAGAAGAGGAAACAAAAGGAATGCAAGAGGAACTAATGAATGCAAGAGGAAACAAAAAGAATACAAGAGGAAGAGGAAACTAAAAGAATTCAAGAGGAAGAGAAACAAAAAGAATGCAAGAGAAGAGGAAACTATAAAGAATGCAAGAGGAAACTAAAAGAATTCAGCAAAGAGTAGATAGAGGATACTAAAAGAATACAGTTACAATATACTTCTCACCGAGTGCGGTCTCAGGACAGGACAGTGAGAGTCATGTTATGGTTTTCCCGGTTTAACGCCCCTCGTCCTACTTTTCCTAAGTGTGTCCCCTTTCAAGGAAAAGAACTGATGATATAGACAGTACTTTGTTTCGTTTTGAAACCATGCTCGTCCTTAGGATTGTCTGAGAGTTTTGGCTGGGTTTACATACCTGTCCTGCACTACTTGAGGTTTCCGCTATAACTCTCTATCACAGCTCCGATGAAAATAATGTTGTGTCGTTCGAGCTGTTGAAAGAGAGCTTGCTGAAAAAAATTTCAATGTAACTCAGAAGGTTTTTCGTAGAGCGTTTTCGTGAGGCTAAACCTAGCTCAGATGAACCTTTCGGAGACCTTTGCAAGGTGAACTTAGACGTTTTGTTTGACCGTTTGGGGTCCTTTTTCAAAAAATGATGTCTTTTGAAGGTCCTGTGGATCTTATCTTGCGTGAGCAGTTTTTGTAGTGGTGTCTCTAGGAATTGGCTACTTTTTGTTGTGAAAAAGATGTGAAAACGTTGATGATTTATATGATCAAGTCTGCAGAGTCATAACAGAAAATGCCCCAAATCCCCCACTAAAGTGCTTTCTTGGAAAGCTGATGTAAACATTTTTGCTTCTGTTGATACAAAACTCCTGGTCATTTGATAGAAATCCGTTTCCCGGTCAGTCTGATAGAACTCCATACTGTGGTCAGTCTGACAGAAGGAACCAGATACTCTACTTTTCAAAACAGTGGTCACTACTAGTACTCTGGTTCCTCAGCTGATCGTGAAGTAACTTTGTGTGGTATCTGTTAATGTGGTCCATCAGAGCTCTGGTACTCAGCTGGTCGTGGAAAATAACTTTGGCGGTACGCCGATATCATGTCGTTGCGGCCCGTTATACCCTGGCAGTAAGAGTTTCCTCAGAAGATTGCTTCTGATCAGTTTTGCAGCAGTGTTGTGTTTTTTTGTGTAAAAAGCATACAGGACATGTAGCTGCTAGGTGTTCATGGAAGTCAGGTAGAATTTTGTAGAATTTGCACCCTTAGCCACCCAGGACCGTGTCCTTTTGGTGTTGGTAACTCTATGCTTTCATTCAGAGCTACGACACAATCCGAGTACACAGTCTCTGACACTAGCAACACACGTCACAGTGCGCCTGACTTAAGTGCTCAGGTGATACCTGGGATATCTCACACCCAGGTGACCCATTAGAATTGCTTTCTTGCTGCTGGTGAGTTCACAGGCAAATTTACCCTTCGGAGTCTGGTCTCGGAGTGAAACGAGCTACTCAACGGATCATTCGAGAGTGCAATCAATAGCCGTTCTCATCAGTAGCATTAGCGCTAGCGTAGTTGTCTACTACTCATTCATGACTCGAGATGGCTGATTCGACACACTATCGTGAACTCTCTGATTCTCAAACGCGAGGAAACAATAGCGAACTAATTGAAAGGTGGATAGATGACAACACAGTTGACGGGTACATTGTTGTAATTTGTGTGACTGACTTCTGGTCAAGAGCAGGATGAGAGGAGTGGATTTCGTGAGATCGTGGGCATGACGTTTCCACTCGAGACGACACGAGAGTTGAGATCAGTACAGATTAGGAGCGACATCTACTCAGTCTTCACTCTAGAGATCGTTCAGGTCAGTCAGGTATATGTACAACTAGATATGAGTTGTTCATGTCATCTGTGATTTGAGAGGTACCTAATGTCGACATGAGTTCTCTCCCGAGGAGTTATTGCGTTAGAGTTAGATAGGCGCAGAGTGTAAGAGTGTTACTTCGTCTCGTGACTAGATGGCGGAGTTGAGTTTGAGCACAGTAGCTGGGATAGATATACTTTGATGAGGACACGACGTTGTAATCTATCACTAGAATTCAAACGGTATGACCGCGCAGGGTGAGAACAGCATGTTTAGGTGCCACATTCAACAGCAGCAAAGTGCTTCTACATAGGCTATTATGGGATAGAACGCGTCAATTCTTAGCCGTATCAGAGGATCGAGTGGATACTCCGTGATATTGAACTGTGACTCTAGGATCTCCTCGGTTCAGGGTTACGCTCAGTTCAGAAACACGACTAGACTGACATGATCTTCGTGAGCTCGGGCATTTCGAGTTCTCAGTGACCTTACACTCTGGGATCAGTGGTCAGAGAGTACAGTTCTTGAGTCTAGACTGGGCAGTTACATGAGTGTATTACAGAGAGGTTCTATGGCGAAGCTAGTACTATACGGTAGAGAGACTGACCTTACATGATAGGGTCACATGAGACAGGTGTAGTTGATATTTGGACTTCTAGACAAAGGTAACATAATATTCGAAGATAAAAAATCACTAGAGGATTGACATCATCAAGTGTGATTATGGAGTGTGGTGAAATTGTAAGGAGAAGTCTCCGATGGATACGGTGTCTAGCGGAGTGTGATTCAATGTAAGTTAGTTAGTGCGTGTGTGTGAGAGGTTTCATGGGACTTTGAAGTCCATGTTGAAAAAGATTGTCAGCACTCACCCAAAGGCGTGGCATCGTTATTTGCCTGCACTGTTGTTTGCGTGCAGAGAGTTGCCCTCTGAGAGTACAGGTTTCTCTCCCTTTCAGTTGCTGTTTGGTCGGCAGGTTCGTGGTCCTATTGCTTTACTACAGGAGTCGTGGACTCAGTCAGATGCTCAGGATGTTGAAGCAAAACCTCTCTATTCGTACTTGTTTGAACTCAAGAATGTCATTGCTGACTCATGTAAGTTAGCCATGGAGAATTCTGCTGATTCCGCTTTGAAGTGTAAAAAGTACTTTGACAAGAAGGCCAGGGAACGCCGTTTCAAAGTTGATGATGAAGTTTTAGTTTTGTTACCGACTGATTCTAACAAGTTGTTAGCCAGTTGGTCAGGGCCTTTCCCAGTAGTCAAAGTCTTGCATCCAGATTACAAGGTTTAGTTAAGGGCAAGGAAAAGATCTTTCATACGAATATGCTCAAAAAGTATATTCGTCGTGCTGTTGTATCTACTTCTGATGTTGTTGTACCTCCAGTTGTTCTTTCACAAGGTACTTCAGTGCCTTGGTCAGAGATAGCACCTTTGGCTTGTGAGCAGGAACAGGTTTCTCTGGAGTGTTCTCCAGGAGTTGGTCTTTCTGTGGATCCCTCTCTGGAGTCCGTTTGTACTGTTCATGAAGTAGTTTGTACAGTTGGTGTCGTCCAGGACTGTGATGACGCTTTAACCCATTCCCACTTTAACTGTTCCGATGGCGTCTTCTATGCCAGATGAAGATGTTCGTTCTGTACAGTTTGATTGTGCTTTGTCTGACAGCAGTTCCAGGGAGTTGCGTGCAGTCTTTGATGATTTTCAGGACATTTTGACTCCTAAACCAGGTTCTTTCTCAGGTGTTGTACTATTAGAGACCCCTCTTACTTCAGATGTACCTGTTAGAAAGAAGCGTTATGATATCCCTTTTTTTGCTAGAGAGGTTGTCGAGAGAGAGAACGGTATCATGTTAGATCTTGGTATCATTGAGCCATCAAATAGTCCGTATGCCTCTCCAGTTGTGTTGGTCAGGAAGAAAGATGGTACATGTCGATTTTGCATTGATTTCAGATCTTTGAACAAGATTACCGTCTTTGATGCCGAACCTATTCCTGATGTTGAGAGTCTTTTTGCAAGGCTAGCTGATGCTCAGTTTTTCACAAAGATAGATCTTGCAAAAGGATATTGGCAGATCGTGGTTAAGCCCGAGGATCGTCCGAAGACGGCTTTTACAACACACATGGGTCTATTCCAGTTTGTCAGGATGCCTTTTGGACTTATATCGGCTCCTGCAGTGTTTGCACGTATGATGCGCATGCTGGCATTAGATCAGTTTTCTGCCATCAATTTTTTTGACGATATTCTTGTGTACAGTATGTCATGGGATGCTCACCTTAAACATGTGAAGGGTGTGCTCTCTCGTCTGAGGTCTTTCAACCTCACAGCTCGTCCTTCGAAGATCGAGGCAGGCTTTCGTTCACTTGAGTTCCTTGGTCATGTTGCTGGAGGTGGTACTATGCGTCCTGAAGGTAAGAAGGTTGATAAGATTTTGAATATATCCACTCCTACTACCAGGAAGCAGGTCAGGTCTTTGTTGGGGTTGCTCAGTTTTTACAGGAGATATGTTCCTGGGTTCGCTACTTTGAGTGCTCCACTGTCGGATTTGATCAAAGATGCTGATCGTGCTGGAAGGTCTATTTCTTGGACTCCTGAGTGTGCTGAAGCTTTGAAGAAGATTCAGGGTGTCTTGTCTTCTGCACCTGTGTTGTTGTTACCTAGGTTGGGTAATCCTTTTGTTCTCAGGACTGATGCTAGTTCTGTTGGTTTGGGTGCTGTATTACTTCAGGAGAGTGATGATGTCCTTCACCCAGTCGTGTTCGCTAGTCGAAAGTTGCTGGATCGTGAGAAGGCGTACAGTACTATTGAGCGGGAATGTTTAGCCATTGTCTGGGCTGTGCAGAAGTTTGTTAGGTTCCTTTGGGGAGTCAGATTTATCCTGCAGACGGATCATCGTCCCTTGACGTACCTGAGAACGTCAAACTTTAAGAACTCAAGAATTATGAGATGGGCGTTGTCGTTGCAGGAATTCTCGTTTGAAGTCCAGCCAGTTCCTGGTTCGGCGAATGTTTTCGCTGACCTTCTCTCCCGTTCATGTGAAAATCAATTGATCCCTTAGGAAGTGAGGTTCCTTGTGTGAACTGTAGTTTTATGAAGCTGTTTTGATGTATGATTTCTGGGTTTGTGTATTCTGCTGTTTGTTTACTTCTTCAAAAAAAAACAATTCGGTCATTGTTTGTTTTTTTTGAGGAGGGGGAGTATTGTGACGTCATCGTAAATTATGACGTCAACTTGAAATGACATAAGAACATGATGAAAATAATAAAAATTTTGACGGAAGAGGAGAGCAAGAACTAACGGCCGAGGCTTTGGTGTCCAGCCTAATTTATTTTGTGTTAATCGTCGTTTTCTCCGTAGTGTTACTATGTGGAGAGGCTGTCTTTCAAGTCAGTAGTACGTTGATGCTCATTGTGTATGTGCGATACTTCTGATGACGGTACCAGCGAAATATGTACCAGGAAATTTAATTGTTATAGAAATGTTGTGAATGCTGTGTCGCCGAGAGTGAC
Organism: Conus canariensis; assembly: GCA_033310375.1. Taxonomy (NCBI): domain Eukaryota; kingdom Metazoa; phylum Mollusca; class Gastropoda; order Neogastropoda; family Conidae; genus Conus; species Conus canariensis. Next base: position 6,432 of record JAMYXO010001948.1, read on the forward strand.
TTAAAACTCCTGCAAGAATATTTATGTGCTCTAATTGTACCACCTCATGTGCGTCGGTGCGCTGAATTTATTGATGTGAACATTGTAATATCAATACACGGAGAAGCTAATTAATTTTTGTTTTAGATCAACAATACGTGGAATCGAAGTTTATTGTGTTCTATGGGACTTTGCTGAAATCGTGTTCTCCAGGGATTCAATATTGGTTGCTGTCCCTTGTGAATCTACAGTTCTTCTATGGTTTACTGTGCTTTATGAATCTGCGGTTCTTCTTCTATGGATTGCTATACTTTATGAATCTGCGGTTCTTCTGTGGATTACTGTGCTTTATGAATCTGCGGCTCTTCTTCTGTGGATTGCTGTGCTTTGTGAATCTGCGGTTCTTCTGCTATGGATTACTGTGTCTTGTGAATTTGGGGTTCTTCTTCTGATAGTTTGACGTGATTTATTGTGCTTGTTGTGTGGAGACCCTGTTTCTTCTTCTTCTTCATCGCTTGTGTTTGTGAACGGCTGTGATTATCATGTGGGGACCTTGGTTTTCCTTATTTGTCTTCTTTTAGTGTTGTAGACTGTGGCTTGGGTACTGTGGAACCGAGTGTGTTGACTGCATATGTGAAACACTGTGGACGGCGCCGGCGAGATCTGTGAGTGATATCAAGATATGTAATATGATATGCTGATATCTGATTATTGAAGTTCCTATGTATTGATATCTTGATCTATATGCTATGTAGTGACATGTATTGATTTGTACCAGTTCACATGAATGTATGTTTGATGGTTCAGGCAGCATAATTATAAAGAAAAAAATCTAACTCGTGTGTTGCCTGGCTATCCATGTGCGTTTGGTGTGGGTGTGCGTAGGGAATAATTATTACACGCATCCAAACTTTTGAGAGCGAGAGTCAGACAGCAAAACACGCACCGCACACCATCCGTAACAAAGTAGTAGTAGTTGTGAAATAGTAATGATTATTATCATTATAGTAATGATGATAATAACAACAATAATAATAATGACAGAGATGGTGATAAGTAAATCGGGTTCAGGTGTGATCTAACAATGGGAGCTCTTGTTGGGGGAACTCCTGTAAGGGCGCAATATCTCACAATGACGCTGTATGTCACGATATCGGAGGGGGGGGGGGGGGGGGGGGGGTATTCAACACAGCATGTCACAACAGAGATTAGGTGTACTGTGAGCCCCACACAGTCAACCCCACTCCTCCCAGGACTCCATACTATATGTCTTAAATGTGACAAAACGCGTTGTTCCGCAAAGAAAAGCAAGACGCTACTATTTAGTGAAGTACCTTACAATCCTCACGCCACCCCAATTCCTTCTTCCCGTATCAAGATGTCAAAAATGTTTAATCAAATCGCTGCAGAAGGTAGTCACACACACACACACACACACACACACAACACACACACACACACACACACACACACACGCACGCACACACACACACACACACACACACACACACACACACACACACACGCACACACACACACACACGCACGCACGCACGCACGCACGCGCGCGCACATTGAATGTTTGTGTGGTCTCATTTTTGAAGACTGACATTGGAAAAACCTCAAGATCACAAGTAATGTTATTTGATTGTTTTATGCGATGTTTTGTGCGAGGAAATTGTCTTTGTTTGTTTGTTTTAAGAAATCTGCTGTTTTATATCCATAACCTGGAATACACAACTTACTGTTGTCATAAACACGCACCATATACGTCTCACAACTCTCTCTGCCTCCCCCATCCTCATCCTCCTGCCTCCCCTAACTACCCCACCACCACTATATCCCCTCTCCACTAAAACTTCCCACCCCTCACTCCATTTTTTTCACGTTTTTTGGTTTAAAAAAAAAAAGATTTTTGTGGCAATCTAAGATTAATGCATGAATGAAATCTATACAACATTTTTAGGTAACGGTGATCCCATGGCAGACTGGACCACATAGTAACTGTGCTCTGCTACGAGAGAAAGTGAAACTGAGAACAGCGATGACAGAGGAGAGAGGGGATCAAGATGCGACAGAGTGTGTACCTGATGATAGCTTTCACAGGTCACTTCCTCACAGTTCGCACACTTGTCTCACTAGTGTCAGGAAACGACCTGATCGCAGCGTTTTGTGTAATTGTACGCTACTACTACTGCTACTATTACTACTACCACCACCTCTATTACTACTACTACTACTACTACTACACTACTACTAGTTGTAGTAGTAGTAGTAGCAGTAGTGGTGGTGGTGGTGGTGGTGGTGGTGTGGTGCTTGAAAGAGAGTGATAGTGGGAAACAGCTGGGAGGGGCGACCTCTCTCTCTCTCTCTCTCTCTCTCTCTCTCTCTCTCTCTCTCTCTCTCTCTCTCACCTCCTCTGTGTGTGTGTGTCTGTCTCTGTCTCTGTCTCTCTCTCTCGCACCCCCCCCCCCCAACACACACACACACACACACACACACACACACACACACACACACACACACACACACACACACACACACACACACACACGACACCACACTTGTTTGTCGTGTTTGATTGTCTGTCTTCTCCCTCTGTTTTAGTATGTAATACAAAAGTCGAATAGCTTTCGACTTCTTTCACAATCTCTCAATGCACGTTACCCCATGACCCGAATGCTAAGTTTTCTTTGCATGCTTCATTTGCAAATACGCTTTATTGATTCCTTTTTTTTTTAAATCAGACTTGTTGCTTTTCTGGAGAAAATTAACGTATACAATGAATGGAAAGCAAATTCCCGTTCTTTAACACCTTCTCTCCTGAAGAGCTACCATGGAATGCCAGAGTTCCTGACTCCGATTCTGAACCCTTCAGGTTCAGCTTGCAGACAGTGGCATTTCCATGCAGACTGCCACGTTCTAGTACTCCTTTCATGTGTATGGAGGGTTGTTTCAAACGTCTTCGTGTATATACAGTTACTGGTTAACAATAGCACATTTTATGGTGTTTTTTTTCTTCAGAAACTGTCTCAGTATTAACATGTTTCGTTTTTGCAGTGGAGTTTCTACGTCAAAAATCCTTCAAGTTGAAAGACTTTTTTTTTTTCCCCGTCTATGACCTTAAGCCTGGCAGCCTCCCTTTACGCCGAGTGATTTCGGGGGTCCAGAAATTGTTAAGAGTTGAAAGCCTCAGGGCAGGTGTATGTTTCTCAACCAGGCCAGTATTGTGCCGAGTCTTAGAAACTGAGTTTCATAGTGAGTTTCAACACTGTCTTATTTACGTCGTCAGTTAAGGGAGTAGAAAGCATGCGCATCTTTGAAATTGATATCTTAGCTAATGATTGAAGTCAAAGGAAATTGCAGCCAGCGGTGTTTTCTTTCCGGATTTCATTTCTTAATTATCATGAAATCAATTTCACGGCCAGAAATAATGGCTGGTTTCAAGAATTAGGACGTTTGCTTTCCGGATTTCATTTCTTAATCATCGTCAAGTCAATTTGTCGGCCAGAATAAATGACTGGTTTCAGAATTAAGACTTTTTGAGAGTAACCATTTCTTCTCTCTCTCTGTAGGGGTGGCGGAGGAGAAGGGCTCGGAGCTGGGGGGGGGGGGGGGGTTAATTCTCTGTGTTTGTCTCTATGTCTGTGTCTGTCTGTCTGTGTGTCTGTGTGTCTGTCTCTCTCTCTCTCTCTCTCTCTCTCTCCTCTCTCTCTCTCTCTCTCTCTCTCTCTCTCTCATCTTCTTAACCATGTCACATAGACGGCAAGGAAACGTATTTTCAGAATCTGTGCAACGTGGCTTAAGAAAAGGAACCACACTTCTTGATTTGCTGCCCTGCCCTGGTTGATGTTTGAGTGAAATCAATATAACCGAAATGTTGAAATGTTCTTCCATGAAAACTTAACTCAAATACGTTGATGTCGACAAAATATGAGTAAACCTTCTCAACATAATCTATGAAAGAGAACTAAACACCGCCTTGGTTCAGTCTTCAGTATCGCGGACTGCCGGCTGTGAGGTTGTTTGTTCGATCCCCATCAGAGTCATATCTTTGTGGGCTTTTTTTTTCTCAATTGGCTCCTTCCAAGAGTTGAGTTTGCTATATATTCAGATGAGAAGACTGGAACCAAATAAATGTGTTTCTTCCACTTAAAGGATGCGTCTCTGAAAGTGTTGCTCTCGTTTCCTAACCAGCATTGCAGGTGTCTGTATTTCTTGGGCCGTAAAATGAATTCACGTCACTAGTTTAATTCACTTAATGGATGTCTTTAAACATGCAAATTGTTAGAAAAAGTCCAAACTGACACAAAATGCACCGAATCTTGTTCTTGCAGTTACTGATCAGTGTGCCTGGTTGCTATCCTGCCATGGTCTGGCATACCCCTTTGCACACGTTGTGACACTTGGCTGAAAACCTTCACATTAGCAAAAGGTAAAAGGATGACGAGCTGTCCTGTACAGATTAGGGGAGGAAGAAAGTGGTGATGTTGTTGCTGCTATTGTTGGTGATGAGTTGCCTCCCTTCTCTTTCTTACAAGGGTATTTACCTCGTCACTATATGAGTGTGGCTGCTTCATTTCGGTGCCTTCCTTTGCCAGTTCGTCTGTCTGTTTCCAGAGAAGGTTCTGAAGTGTACGATTGTTCTCAGTTGCCTGTTTTGTAGAGAGAGTACAGGAAACTGTGTTCAAACAGCTGTACAGGCTTAGCTCACCGCACAAGGATTAAAAAAGGATAGTTCTGCAAATTCCTTTGTGTCAGTGTTGAGCATGTCACATTTGCTGCATGCTGCTCACCCAACTGTGCTGAGCCACAGAGAAATGGAATACTCCATTTATTACTTCAATTTGTTTTTCAGAACGTTGTTTTTCTGATGCTTTTGATTATCATATCTACTAGTTTTCCAGCCATTAAGAGATGCCCCCGTAACAAATATGACCAAGACTTTCCTTCAACACATTGAACAGCAATGACTGGATTCTAATATCGTTTAGAGAAAAATGAACATACGCACTAAGTTATTCTTAGATGTCTTAGTACAGTCCATACACCTAAAATTCTCATCTCATCTCACCTTTAACTGATACATGATGTAACTATCAAAATATCAGTACACACACACACACACACACACACACACACACACACACACACACACACACACACACACATACACACACAAACACAAACACAAACACACACACACACACACACACACACAGACACAAACACACACACACACACACACACACACACACACACACACACACACACACACACACACACACACACCAAGATTGTGTGGTGCCATTTCTGAAACATTAGAGTGCAGAACAACCTAAACGTTACATGAAACAACATCGTAGATTCTGTCTCACTATGTCCAAGCCACTGCTTTTTTGAAGACAAGTAAGTGGGTATGTATATGTGTACTCGATTAAGCTACCTGTTTGATAGAAACCAGTGGTTTTGCATCCATTCGGTCTGCTTAACAATGTACTGACTCTCTCTCTCTCTCTCTCTCTCTCTCTCTCTCTCTCTCTCTCCTCTCTCTCTCTTACACACACACACACACACACACACACACACACACACACACACACACACACACACACACTGACTGAAATCAATTTCTTGTCAGATTAGCTTATGGCAGTACTGTCCTTTAAGAAAACATGAACAGAATGTTAACATTTTTCATTCAAAGAAAAGGAACATGATTAACACACAAAGACAAGCACGCCACACACACACACACACACACACACACACACACACACACACACACACACACACACACACAAACACACACACACACACACACACACACACACACCACACGCACGCACGCACGCACGCACGCACGCACACACGCACACACACAGAATGTCAACATTTTTCATTCAAAGAAAAGGAACATGATTAACACACAAAAACACGAACACACACACACACACACACACACACACACACACACACACACACACACACACACACACACAAACACACATCAATACACACATCTCTATACAAACACACCCATACCCTCGCATACACACAAACTTACACACACACACACACACACACACACACACACACACACACACACACACACACACACACACACCACCACCACCACCACCACCACCATCACCACCACCACCACCACCACACCATACCACCCTACACTCTCTCTCTCTCTCCCCTCTCTCTCTCTCTCTCTCTCTCTCTCTCTCTCTCTCTCTTTCTCTCATTCTTTCTCACTCCCTCATACACTTACACAAGAAGTTTTCACTCGAAAGAAGTCTTCTTTTTATATACTCTTAACGTTTATTTGAGGAAATTACTCTATTTGAATATTAACTCTATCAAGTTGGCCTTATATCTGGCGTTCCATTTCACACAAATACAACAAAATTTTACAGATCAGACGAATTCTCACCCCTTGATCGAATGAGAAACGTGGTAGCTGCAAAGTGTATGTACTCAGAGTAAGCGCAGAGAAAATTCTGTTAAAATGGAGCCCAAAATAGCAAGAATGATAAACACTTTAAAACAAATCCATTTATGGTTTCCACTTTGGGGGGAAAAAGTACGTTAATCCACAGAATGTTGCTTCAGTTAGAAACACTACGCTCTTACCATCGTATGAATGAAGTAGAGCTTGTTTGGGTATACATTACACTGATTTTTTTCCTTTTCTTTTTAATGACGAAGATCTAAATATTTTGACCACGTCAGTTAAAACACATTTAGCACAAACATATCCCAGCTATCTTACGATTTACGAGGATGGATCTTTTTTAGATAATAGGCGTGGAGATTCCGGGTCTATTACTCATTCCCTAAAGTTTGTAAAATCCTATAAGGCTGGTGGAGATTTATCAATTTTCACGGCAGAACGTATTGCGATTGTTATGGCTTTGACATTTTTTGTTGATCTGTCACTGAATTTGCTCAGCGTTTTAGTATGTTGGGACTCTAAATCAGTTTTGCACTCTGATCAGTGTTTCATGAATTTAGTATCATTTTTGAAACAATATATTCAACTAGTTGTATCTGAATGAAAAGAATCAAATTACTATTCTTTGAAAATACTTCAGTGGACGTAGGACGGTTATTGAGTTGAATAGCAAGAGTTGGTTCCCATTGCTCGTTGAATCAGATTCAGATAGAGACAATGTCGACTCTGGTAACAGTTTTAAATATTTACATCCAGCTGGAGAGCTCTGAATTAGTTGTGATATGACCATCACAATCATCACAAAACAGAGACATATCCTTCAACTATATCACTAGGCAAACACACACCTTTCTCCCTCAAATACTTCAAATTGGAGGCTGGGAAAATACGGAGCACAGCCAATTCACAAGCATAGCAGATTCTAGAAAGTTCGAACATCATGACGTGGTGGTAGTAATAATAGTATAATAATAATAATAATAATAATGATGATGATGATGATGGTGATGATAATGATAGTAATAATGATAATAATAATAATAATAATAAAAGTAACAGTAATAATGATAATGATAATAATAATCATCATCATAATGTTAATAAAATACTACTAATGATAATAATAATAAAAACAATGATGACAATATATGATGAAGATGATGATGATAACAATAATAGTAAAGATTGCTGGTGACAGGGCTGTGGCGGGCTGGGCCAGGCTGTGGCTGTGGACAGGGGAGAGGGAGGAGGGAGTTTGGGTCGGAATAAGCGGCGCGGGTGCAGTGTCACTAAGGAGACACAGGAGATGGGATAGCAAACAGAAAAAATGTAATAATAATGTTAATGGTGGTGATGATGATGATGATAGTGATAAGAATCTCTCTCGCTCTCTCTCTCTCTCTCTCTCTCTCTCTCTCTCTCTCTCTCTCTCTCTCTCTCTCTCTCTCTTCTCCACGGAGATCAATGTCTTTATTATCATTTGCATCCACTTCTCTTGAGAAAGACACATAGAAACAAGCAAGCAAAAATATGTCATATCAACAGTTGCTTCACCCATTCGAGTCTGACTGATGCCGATATCATTCCCTCAGTTTTGTCTAGTCGACTCTGTGGCATGAGGCTATCTGCTATTAATCAAGGCAAGATCACCGATACTGTTCCCTCGATTTAAAGAACGCTACTGATCCTGAGAACAACAAAAAATAACTATAATAAATTGGACGAGTGTGTTCAAACCCTCCAGTCCTCTCCATCTGTCAATCATAGGTGGTGAACAGAAGTCACTGTGTTTATTTCAGTGGTATATATTTCTCCTAAAAGAACAGCAGGTTGCAGTGCGCTTTCACGCTCTGTTCTGAGACTTTTTAACCTGTAAATGATTTGGCAGTCCGCATGTCACATAACAATGTCATTTATAATCTGTTTGCTGGTGACTGCTCTCTTCACTGTAGTAATGAATTCTGTACAATCATTTTTCACAATAGAGCAGAAATGATACCTCAGAATGATGCAATAACTGCATGTTCCTTGATGCTTTTAGTATACATAATCGTACACAAAGGCAAAAAAAACACAACGAAAGCATCTAACTTTAAGTCTTAAAATGAATTGAAATGTGACTGCACTGTTTAACAAACGTTGTGTTCTGGGCGAAATTGATTGTGAACTTTTAAAGTGGTAAAGGCACATCGATCAGGTTTGCAGAAATGGGTCTGCAGTTTGCTTTTGCAAAACAATTTTAGATAACATATTAACACAAATACCTGGAAGCTGTTCATGTTGTTTCAGAATCTACAGTATGAAGTGGAGCTAGTGATATTCATATAAAATGTGTATTCTATGCATAGACGAAGAGCTAATGGATTCTTCTGGAGGACTCTTTATCAACAAAATAAACGTATTACCACTGCAAAACTAGCAGGTGTTTATGGTCAAAGAACATACCGACTTGTAACAACTAATACTCACTAAAGGATTATCAGTCATTCTCTCTGACTTTCTATGGAAGCCACTTTTTGACTCCTGAACTTTTTCATCTTTACACGTCTTTGACATCTCATGCTTTTAACATCGCTTCCGCATGGGCTCCAAGTCGTGTTGGCTTTTAAAAACAACATGCTGGTTGGTCATCTTGCTGAAATGTAATTGTTCAAATTATCTGTCCCTGAAACAATTCTTTTTCACGTAAGCTTTTTCTTAATCACACACACACACACACACACACACACACACACACACACACACACACACACACACACACTCGTACGCACGCGCGCACGCACGCACAACACACACACACACACACACACACACACACACACACACACACACACACACACACACACATACATACATACATACGCGCGTGCGCTCGAAAAGATAACTATATACCTACACAATGGAAAAGGGATGCCAGTCCCTATTAAAAAAAAAATCAAACATTATAATTGTGCATGCTAGTTTTACACACACACACACACACACCACACACACACACACACACACACACACACACACACACTCACACACACACGCACACACACACACACACACACCACACACGCGCGCGCACACACACACACACGCACGCATGCACGCATGCACACACTCGTACAGAGAGAGTGATGAGAGAGAGAGAGAGAGAGAGAGAGAGAGAGAGAGAGACACACACACACACACACACACAGAGAGAGAGAGAGAGAGAGAGAGGAGAGAGAGAGAGAGAGAGAGAGAGAGAGAGAGAACGAGGGGGGGGGGGGTACCGGTTTTCAGTTACATGTCGCAGATTCAATTGTCTATGAACATTTCAAACTACTTCATCTTGCCTATGCATAGATCTTGCAAATATCAAATTATGTGTATAAGTAAGTAAGGTCATGTCTTCATAAAGTAAATCACAACTAGAGTACTATTTTAAAGTAGGCTGACCACATACATGCCTACTCCCGAAGAGGTGCACCAGTGCGCGCAAACGTGCGTGTGCGTGTGTGTGTGCGCGCGCGAGCGCACGCACACTCGCGTGTAAGGAAAAGGTTGGGGAGGTGTAATCTCGGGTAACACAACACCACAAAAAAGGAAGCGAGGGGGATTGTAAATGTGATAGAAAGCGGGGGAGGGGGGGGGGGGGTAGGAGGGAGACCAGCAAGAGTTGTCACCAAAAGGTATGTGCGTAAAGGAATCATAATATAGGAGCTGGTAGGGAGGAAGATGGTCAAGAGCCTGGGAGGAGAAGGTCTAAAAGAAGGTTGGAATGAAGGGTGTGGCAGTGAGGGTAGATAGTGAAGATAGGGAGGGGGTAGAGGCGAAGGGAGACGAAAGGTGGGGACACTGCTGGAGGGGGAGTTTGGGGGAGAAGGGAGGGTATGAGGAAGAATCTAGGTGACCATGTTGAGATCCTCTGGGTAAACAGTACGTCATTTGTTGAACCAGAAAGATTCACGTCGAAGTCTGTAGTCACTGTCCTCTGAAAAAAAACTTTTCTATAACTATGCACCTTAGATCATAAAGGGAATGATTAGTCTGGTGGAAATTTCTGGTTGCTGAAGTTCCAGTATTCTTTTTGATGTTCGATCTGTGTTGGTAAAAACGAGTTTTTAATGAGTTTTTCGTTTCCCAACATGCTGGCTGTGTGGACATTTGCTGCAAAACCGTAAATAGATTATGCTGCAGGTTAAACAGTTCATGTGGTGTCGGATGGTGAACGATTCTCCTCATCATGTAATTTCTGGAACATTTTGGATCATTGTGATTATTGCAGTTAATTTCTATTTTCTATTTATGGTAAACGGTTTTGCAACATTTTGCATTTGTGTCATCTTCTCATTCTCAAGAGTAGTATCATATAACTATAACCCTTTTAAGCAACAATGAACAGCTTTCTGAAAATTAGTGAACACTGTGAGAATAAACTGACTGCTCAATAGCTTTTCCTAGCTTTTCCCTCCTGGTGAGATATGCTGACTCTAATTTATGTCGATTGTGTCTGTGTTTGTGAGTAAAAAATGAATAGATAAAGTGAAATTAATGTGCATTGAATTAAAAGACAGTCTTGAGTCTAGGTGTTCAATTTAAGAAAGCCATCATCCCAGCATCTAATCAGGTGAGTTTGGTTTCTAGACGGATAATCCTGAGCAAGCCATCACTCCAGTGCCTATCTGGTAGTGGCCAGCTTTCAGCTGGTGAGCCCTGAAAAGCCATCACCTCAATGTCTAATTGGGCGGGCCTAGCTTTTTGTTAGATAACCCGTGGATAGCCATAACCCTAATTTGGGTGCGGGTGTTTTTTTTATTGTTGTTGTTTTGTTTTTGTTTTTGTTTTATCATGGCTGACAATAGTCTAACCTCTGTCATTTTGAATCTGGCCTACAGCTGCATAATAGTTATAAATGTCGGCCTTGCAGCGTTAGCACTGAGCAAAATAATGAAAAGTCATTGAGAGTTTTTTTTCCTCCGCTAAGCTTAGAGACTTCACATCAATACAAACATCGATACAAACCGTAATAAGTAAATAATTGGAAGTAGCGAACAAATAAGTCGGTCAATGAATCACACACACACACACACACACACACACACACACACACACACACACACACACACACACACCACGCACACACACACACACATGCACGCATCCGCAGACACAAACACACACACACACACACACACACACACACACACACACACACACACACACACACACACACACACACACACGCTCGCGTTCAGGATAATGGACATAAGAAAATGAAGGTATACACTGACAAATTCATAAACATGACCCCCCCCCCCCCCTCCCTTTTTTTAATGATACCGAACGCCCAGTTATGGAAGTACACTTTAGCTCAGTGGTGGATGGGGCAGAAATGTAGCATTGAAACCTATGAATTCGCTGCTCTAGATCACTAGAATACTGAAACATCAATATGGACCATGATGTGTCTATTTCAGGTATCAGTATGATAAGGGAAATGAACCCAATTCATCAAAAGCTCAGCACAGCACTGAACCCATTGACCTTGTTGATCCTGTTAATAAATGGCATTTGCAATGATTATGAAATGTCCCGTCAATAAAACATGGCTGCAGTAGGTTAGTAATATACCAACTATGTGTAATAAACTATTTCTGAAAGCTTTCTGTATCACTTCATACTCAGAAAACATTTCTGGACACAATGATTTCTGCCCGAAATATGTCGGAATGACAGTGTGTGTCTTTGCGGAATGTGCCAACCTGTTATACACATGTTTTTTTTCTCCAGCAACTATTTTTGAGTTGGCACGTCAATTTGTAGCTGCAGGTCCAGCACAAACTGTAGCCGGTGACAACGCGTGTCATAACACTGCCTATGAGGCGATGGTTGATGGGACGTCTTGGGCTGTGACTGCCTGGACAAAGGGGTGCTCTCACATGCCTTTGCAAGGTGAAATTTCCATTACGCTGAAACAGACTGTAGTTCCACGCCAAGCAAAAGGATGTGCTTGTATTTGACGTCATTTGTAGGTCAGCAATTGGATTCTTTTCAATAAAATATGGTGTGTGGACATAAGTATGACTCTGTGATTAGTCCTTTAGAAACAGAATGCATTTCCAAGACGATGATGGAACAGCTGTTCCTTGAAAAGAATCTTTGGCCTTAAATTTTGACCTGTAGTGCACCTAACTTTTGAAATCCCGGCTCACAGCGTGTTTCATGAAGCCCTTCCAACAGCAAAGCTTCTATTCCATAGATTTCTTTTCGGATCGTCCTGGTGGGGCCGATTTTCAGGATTCTTTGGAAGAAGCACTGTTCCGAAATCAACAATGGTCGTCAGAAGGATTGACTGCAGAAGTGTCAGAGATGTTTACATTCGACATCATGGCACATAAACGGATGACTCAAGATGCTTTGCTTTCGCTGACTGTGTTTTGACGAACTGTGTGTTACCTAATGTCATATGCCAACCTGATGTTTAGTCAAGAGAGCCCTCAGACAACAAATGGGTGTGAAAGTTTCAAAAGACAATTGAATTCGCAATGTGCCGCCAATGCCAAACATTTATGTCTTCACACACGCCATATTTAGCATTCAAACACTTACCTGGGATGGCTCTAGCGCCCCTTTGTGTTAGTTTTTGCGCCCCAGTGTCCTTCGCCCAACCTGAGGGAGGACAGAGTCCAGAGCTTTTTGTCAATGGACCTGAAGACCAAGACCACCCAAACTGCTGGGTGCACTGCCAAATACTGATGATGATTTTGAGGAACTGTCAAGCCTTATTGTCATTTAGCAGTTCTTCAAACGCCTGCCAAAGGAATGGGGCCATTCATGTGCGTAGCAGAAGTCTAACGAAACGGTTGATTGGTGAAGGAAGCTGGTTGTTACCTGACTGCACACGATTGCGCTCTTGCAACTTCTTAGTCTACACAACCTCGACCCTCGAGTGAGGTGCGTTGGGAAACTGCTAATCCCACTATTTTGTAGTTGGGCGTAAACTGAACAAATAGTAGCTTACCTGCTACAACCTACTTTTCAAACTAAGACATATTTACTTATTTGTGTTGAGGAGGAGGCCAGGAACATTTTATACTGTCTACTTTCTGTAGATTACGATTTTGTTTCTGCTGCTCCCCCAGAAAGCAGAAGGACCGATGGATCTCCGAGCAATCTCATAAATGTTCCATATTAGTAATCCTGCATGACATCTCTTGACAGCTGCCCACGATCAGGAAGACAAGGATTTGGGGTATTCCACAGAGACTCAACAGCGTCCAGAATGTCTCTCTGTCAAAACATCGAATGACTCTTCATAGTCTATGAAGCTAATGTAGGTAGGACACACACACACACACACACACACACACACACACACACACACACACACACACACACTCACACACACACACACACACACACACACACACACACAGTCACAGAGAGAGAGAGAGAGAGAGAGAGAGAGAGAGAGAGAGAGAGAGAGAGAGAGAGAGAGCGAATGCGAATGATTTCTTCAAATTGAGGCCATAGTCCATACTGAAGGGGTGACACCCGCAATACAACACACAAGAAGGACTCTCAGTAAAGAAAATGGAAAGAAAAAGCCATTACACATATGTACACTACGCAAACTATTATGAATATACCGTTCGTATTGGCTTTTGAGCTTCATAAAATATGTACATAGCAAGATCGTAGAGGGCATGTTCATTTCTTGTTGCTAACAATAAGTTGGCTCTAAAACTACAGGGGTCAAAATAATACTTAGCCTTAATAAATCTAACTCTAAACACACCACACACACACACACACACACACACACAACACACACACACACACACACACAGGAGAGAGAGAGAGAGAGAGAGAGAGAGAGAGAGAGAAGAGAGAGAGGACAGACAGACAGACAGACAGACAGACGGACAGACTGACAGATAGAGACAGAGAGACAGATGGACAGACAGGCAGACACACACACACACACACACACACACACACACACACACACAGAGAGAGAGAGAGAGAGAGAGAGAGAGAGAGAGAGAGAGAGAGAGAGAGGGTGGAAATAAAGTTAACAGAAGAAAGAATCAGAGTCATTAAAGTCATGGCAAAATGGTCAGGCACACACAATCGAACACCCATTTGCTACTCCCCATACAGTACTACCGACATTTAGACAATTTACACAACGTAAGTAAGTTTCTAGTGAGTCCTGGCGAAGCGCGATGTTGTAGTTGTCACTGATTTGATCCAAAGGATCGTGGCCTGTGTCTCTCAGTGGGGCCGTTGAATGGAAGAATAGAACTCAAAACATATAACCTAAGGGTAAGGTTCAAACCCTAGTATTGTGCCTCTGTGACCGTTCCAACCTTGTGCGTCTGCATGGACAGAACGAGCTCATTCTGGATCATTCTTTGTGAAAATAGCCACGGTTGAGAATGCAGGAACAGAGACGAACAGGACAAATGCCTGTCCTGAAATTTTGTTCCATGCAAAGACGATGAAATGGTCCACAATATTGTGCATAGGAATAACCAAGAACCAGGGCAATGAGTGAAACAAAGATGACAGTACTAAATAGAGAGCAAACAAAACTGCATGTATGGAAACATCGGTGATATCAGTTTTTCAGTTTCAGTTTCAGTTTCATCAAGGAGGCGTCACTGTGTGTGGACTAGTCCATATACGCTACACCACATCCGCTCAGTTTTTGAGACCACACTGCGCTTGATTTTGAGCTGATGGATAAATGAATGAACAACTAAGATGAGAGAATTGAAGAAGACGGTCTCGTGGTTACGACTTAGCAGATATCTGACAATGCGCTGGTCAGACCTTGAGTGCCTACCTAACTTTGGTTGTCTTTCTTTTTTTATACTACATTTTATACTATTTGCATAATGTCTTTAGTTTTTCAGCAACTTTTTTCCTCCCCACACTTTCGTTTGGTTTCATTTACTACTCTTTGCTGGCTGCTTTGGGGGTGCTATTGGATTCTTTTTTGCACCCTTGGTGGTGAGAACACCACAGTTTTTATGGACTGTGGTGTGTCTCTATTTGACGCCAGGAGCGCAGACACAACCACCGTGTCTCCTGAAGAGAACTATAAAATAGGCATTCTGGCTCACCCACCTCCGCCAGCTCCAACCGGCTGAAGCCGGTTTCGCTGTTGCTCCGCCGGCTTACCCAGAATGCCTATTTTATAGTTCTCTAATAGTAAACACTTTACAAACATACATAATGTGTAGGATTATCTGTTTTTAACACTAATTTAGAAAACTTTTGAGACTTTAGTTTTTGCTTAATCCTTCGTTTTTCTTGATCGTCTTCAATAACATCATTTTCACGCATACATTCATCAAATGCGTCTCTGTCTTTCATGTGGAATAAAACTACAGTCTTTAATTGCTCTCTAAAGTCTTTTAAAACTGAGTTATATTTTTGACATAGAATCCACACACTTATCCCAGCATGTCTTCCACAGAAAGCCAGTTTTGACAAAGTGTTTCTCTTTTTAACTATGTCTCTTTCTGCTGAACAGTCATCTATAATAAATAGTGTCTGCGTTCCCTCAAACAATTTATAAAAGTGTTCTAAACACTCACTCAGCTTATTGCTAGGATCAACTAAATAGATTTCATCATCCGTCCATATAAACCTTCTGTCGTGATATGCTTTGTTCCATTTAAGTGTTGGGCAGAAAATTACTATATGATCAAAATTATAACGATAAACTGTTTGTAATAGGTCGAGGACAAATATTGTTTTTCCACAACCAGTCTGTCCACAAATCAATGAACAATGAGGGGTTTTTATCATAAAGTTTAACATCGGCATTGTCACCAAAGTCGTTTGCTCCATAGTTTTAAAACAGAATTTAATTTACACCAGTTATTGTTTTTATCATACTCTCTGTCAAAACTTGTTCAGTATAATAAAACCCTATAAGGCCCAAATGTGTAAGATTAATCCAGTTCAGTTCTGTAAGATCGTTTCTATTTAAACTAATATCAATTTTGTTGCTTGTTGTTATGACCTTAATATCCTCGCCATTGTAAAGAACGACGACAGTAACTTTAAGTTTGTCAACGTCTAAGTTTTGCCAGCTAATAAGAATTCCTTCCATAAGTTGTCACTGACACCCACAGCTCCATTTCTTGCCTCATCTTTTAAGACAGAAATTTTAAATATCATTGTGAACGTGTCTCCTAATTTTGTGCGTGGAATGAACTGTAATTTTGTAGAAGCTTTCTTTAAAACCGATTCTCTTCTGTGGAGGATGTACTGTTTGTCCCCAAACGGCTTTATTTCGATCTCTCTCCGACTGTTGTCCTCTGGCATAAGACTTACATGTAAAGGGCCAGAGTTCAATGCTTTTCTGAAACTTTTTTGACGGTCAAAAAATGTAATGGGCTTAAGAATTCAAATTTTATGTCCCATTCTAAATATGGTTCTAAGTGCCATTTGTTGTCAGTTTTTCGAACTATTTTATATTCATACTGACCTGTATTATTTGCTTCTAGATTGCGCAGTTTGTTCTAGTTTAGGAAACCTTTTGTTGTCGTCAACCTCTTTGCGCTTATAATAACCATCTTTAGTGTACTCAAAACCATATAAAGTGCCTATCTCACCGTTTTGTTCAAAGTCCTCAACGTCTGCAAGGTCTTTTAATTCTAAAGTTACACACCTCTCAGGCGCTAATGTGACCCCCGAATCGTCTGGTCCACGTGACATTTTTTAAAACAACGTATTATTTTATTTCTAAAACAATGTGCAGGTTATCACATTTCACGACTTTCCCTGTTTTATCTGTGATCTTTATATTAAATGATCTGACCCTCCCACAAGCTAATCTTTTAAACTGTAAATTAGGGAATCGTATAATTTCATAATCGCAATATGCAGCTTTCCCTGATGGAAGAGCTCTTAAAACAGTTGAGGGCCTTCCATCATATAAGTTTTCATCAGTGCTCAGCTCATCCAAATGTACATAGAGTAATGGATATAAGGCAAGATCGAGCGGATATTCTCCCTCAAAAGTAGTTTCGTCTGGTGCAACTCTAAATTTATGATAGACATAATCGATTTTAAAGCCTAACATTTAGCTAGCTCTACATCAAAAAAGTAATGGACTACTTCTTTTTCAGGTTGAATGTTAACATTGTTTTTTAGATTTGCATTGTTAAGTTTGAGAGTAATGTCGAAGTTACTCATTGCTTCTTTTAGTGAGCAAAACCCGTAATAACCATCAGGTATGGTTAACTGGCTAATTAAGTTTCCTCCGTCATCAAGTTTTCGAATCTCATTATTCCTCTTGGATTGACTTATATTAAACCATAACGACTTTGTAGAATATTTCATGGAGTGCGACCCTTTGGGTTCTGCAGTTATTATCAATAGCATATTCTAAAAACGAAGGACTGTCTTGAGTTGTTATTGTTACAAACATTTTTAAACAAATTTAAAAATGAGTGCATTCAAATATACTAATGCAAAATATTCTGTTGGACCGCACTACAGTCCTAAAGATATATAACAACTGATACCCTCGACATTTCTGTGACTCAGACTGACGCCTTATCAAGTAAAGGTTAGTACTCCATTGAACAGATATCTTAACCCTCCTATTAAAAACGACTACATCCCGAAAGTGTGGTTCAGTCATCCGATGCAGTTTTATCAGAACCAGTTAAACTTTGCTGTGTTTTGTGCATCAACTGGGTGTGGAGTGTCGTATGCTGATCATTTAAATCATCCTGATCCTTTGGTGAGGTCAGTGTATAGATTTCATTTCTATTACACCTTCAGGCGTATTTTATCTGAACTGCAAGCGCCATTACCAAATGAACAAAACGTTTAATCCATTCAGCAACAGAAAAGATTACAAGGCTTTTGAAAGGATCTGTAACGAATTTGATATTGACCCAAAGACAGACTTTAGACAAAAGTTGGATCTTAATCATGGTTTAGGCACCCTTTATTTTTGGGGCGTGCACAGAAAGTATAACTATGATTGGAATCCTCCTTACACATCTTTCTCTTCAGGCACAACTGTTCACCCGGGTCCATAGAGCAAAGAGCATAAAACAGCATGGACAACATTTATTTTGGATACTTCTAATGGTCTAACTAGAGCGGGAATAGAACGAATAAACACTCCATTCGTACATATGTTTGGTGTTTGCTAGGTTCGCAAGCACAAACGAGATCAAACATAATTGATCCTTCTACTGGCTTTTGACGCCCAAAAACAGTATTTAGCAAATTTAGAGGACTCCATTAATTCTGCAGTTGATTTGCCTTCAAGTATTAAAAGGTACCAAAATGTTTTGCAATACGCAAGATCGAAAGTAGACTTTGCTGTTGGCACTGGTTTATACATGCTGCCTTCTGACCTCAGACTTCAGATAGGAACAATAATAAACTATAATAATGAAATCCTTGTGGCTGGCAATGAAGAGAAGGTCGGAAAAAACGACATAAATTCTAAGCCAGCAATAGCAATAAAAAAAGAAGTCCCAATCCCCGTGGCCCCCTCAAAAACCCATCTAATCCCCAAGGCCCAAAGCCAAAGGCCATTGAAGACGCGCGTGATGACCATGAATATGAAAAGACGGCACTTGTTATTGGATTAACTGCCCTAGGATTACTTGGTCTTTATCTTACTAAAGAGTAACCCAACTATTAAGACAACTAATGCCCATAAGTGCTCAGCCATAAAGCCAACTACTTTACTTGCGGCAGACAAAAGCCAGCTAACGATCCCCCCTATTATACCAGGCAAAGAATCTATTGCCTTACTGGCTAATTTTTTTAATAAACTTGCAAGATGATCAAGTTGTTTTTTTTACCCATGATTTATCTGATGGTGGTCCTGGTGGCACTGCTCCCCCACCACCGCCGCCTGTAAGAGCCATCACCAGTGTACTTATTGCAAATCCTAAGGCTGTTATAACACTTGCTAATGTGACACCTTGCTCTCTAAACAGTGTTCTTATTCGTTTGCTAGCGTCGTGTCTTCATATAAAATTCTTTGGATAGTTTCTCTTATTCTGCTCACTTGAGTTCGTAATTGTTCTCGGTTAGTAGACAGCACTTCTAGTCTTGCTGGTCTCTCTTGTTCAAGATCTTTTAGTCTTTGTGTTATTCTTTCTTTAACACCAGGTCCTAAGTTGTGGTCATCAGCCTCAACTAGTTTTTCTTTTTCTCTTTTTATATGCTCATCTAGTTCACCCAGTTTTGCTAAATTGTTTGTTAATTCGCCTCTGATGCTTTTCAAAGCATGATCAAGGGCCGTTATTTCTCTCATAGGTAGCGGCGGATCGTGCATAGTTTTTTAATACTGTTTCTTCTGAAAAACTGGTTTCTATTATTTCGTCTGCTGTTGGGCTTAAATCTTTAAGGGGTATGTTTTGTATTTGGTTATCTGTTGGGAGTTCTTGTAGTGTGTTTTGAAGTTTAGCAACTGCCTCACT
>JAMYXO010001949.1:0-22500 GCA_033310375.1 Conus canariensis
TCACAGAATATAACTCATAATGAAAACATAACACCGCCAACGCCAACAGTGTTGCCACAGCCAGCTGTAAATACACAAGTTGATTCAAGACCTACGACGCCAAAGTCGTCATGGATTATTTGGATTAAAAGAGTTAGCATTTTTGGCGTCATTGCTGTTGGTGGGGGTGGTTATTACGTTTATAAAACATATACACAACGCCAGCAAAAACCGAAGCAGTCCAAAAAATCTCAGCCACTAAATACAGAAGCCGAACAAAAAAGCATGCCAGAACTGCCAACAACAAAATCTCATTTTGATCCATTTGATATGCAGTAATATTTCAAGAACTTAATAAATAATTATAAGTGACTTGAATAAGAACTTGATAACGACTTGATGACAACTTGATAAAAACTTAAATAAGAACTTAATAAGAACTTGATGACGACTTGATAAGAACTTAATGACGACTTGATGACGACTTGTTAAGAACTTGAATAAGTACTTGAATAAGTACTTGAATAAGAACTTGTTAAGAACTTGATGATGACTTGTTAAAAACTTGATGTTGACTTGTTAAGAACTTGAATAAAAACTTGTTAAGAACTTAAATAAGAACTTGAATAAGAACGTGATGCCGACTTGAATAAGAACCTAGAACGACTTAATGACGATTTTTTTCACAATTAATTGTTACATTCTTTTCCGGGGAGACAACTCCTCTTTATGTAGTACTCTAGGCCAGACATGTCTGGCCCCGGCTTACTCAACTGCATAATTGCCGAGTCGAAGCGTCGCACTGTTTGCTGGTTCGTGTCAAGTTACACATAAGGGCGCCGGGCCGCCCACGCGGCATTGTATAAATTCCCCACCGGCGTCGTTTAGTACAGGCGTTAGACGTCATTGTATAAATTTAGGTGGCTAAATTCCCCACCTCAAAATAATATTTTCCCAATTTTATGTATTAAAAGCAGCTTTTTTATATTTAAATCTAAAAGCATTTAAAACAAATATTTATTAAAAAGTAGTGACTAAAAAGTAAGGTAAGATGCACTTTGTTATTTAGCTTTTGGTGTTGTTTTAACAACTTTAAAAACAACTTTACTCTAGGCAAATAAAAACAACTTTACAAGTAGACACCATGTAATTGTAAAGCGTTTGTTTGTGTACAGTATATGTATAAATCTTAAAGTTAACAACATTGGGGATATGCCTGCAGTAGTTTTAAATACTTGGTTGTCATGGCATTGAAAAGTCTAAATTTGCCCTCTTCCCTGCCCTCTAGTGACTCTTCCCATTTCGTGTTGTGTTGTCTGGGTCACTGGCGCGGCTATAAACGCCCGTAAACCACATGGGTTGTGTTGTCTGGGTCACTGGCGCGGCTATAAACGCCCGTAAACCCAAATCTGGAAGAGTCACTAAAAAGGGGGTAAGGGGACTGCCCCAAATTAGAAAAATAGTAAGCAGGCAAACAAGTATAAAAGTATACTACTGTTGGAGGCATATTCCCAAAACCCTTCACATCTGGCCGTGTTATATGTGACCCTCTGGGTCTGGCTTGGGGCCCTAGGGCGCCATAGGGTCTCAAGTGAGATCCAGAGGTGATCAGTAATGCGGCCAGATGTGAAGAGTTTTGCAAAAATTTATTTTACATTTGATGAATGTATGCGTGAAAATGATGTTATTGAAAACGATCAAGAAAAACGAAGGATTAAGCAAAAACTTAAGTCTCAAAAGTTTAGTAAATTAGTATTAAAAACAGATAATCCTACACATTATGTATGTTTGTAAAGTGTTTACTATTAGAGAACTAGTAAACAGGCATTCTGGGTAACCCGCCGGAGCAACAGCGAAACCGGCTTCAGCCGGTTGGAGCTGGCGGAGGTGGGTGAGCCAGAATGCCTGTTTACTAGTTCTCTCTCCGCTGATGTAGGGATGTGAGTAGATGTAGTCCCTTAGAAGGCGCTCATTTTTTTTCTTCCTTAGCTGCCGCACGATCGTCTGAAATGAATGAAATCTTTCACACTAAATGTTAAAAGTACAAAAAGGATGTTGACACTGGAAAGAAAGACGTTTTATAACTAGCAAAAAACTTCCTTTGGAATCTAGAAGTAGCAGCTAGCCTTCTTTGACCACAAAACTAATTATTAACAATAACTTTCAGAAATGGATGGTCCAAAGGTCAAAACCGTAATGTCCGGTGATGAGAGACGAAGAGTGCGGAAAGGTGAGGGGGGAGGGGTTAGTAAGCGAACAGTGTGGACATATGGTATTGATCAATAAACCCGGCGTTTCTTACCACTGTCCGTTCGACAATCCCATCGTTTCTTTTAAGTGCTTGAACAGAACCGATTACACGCACCGTTCATGAATGCACGATCAAAGCTTACTAGCTATCTCCATATTCTTTGCCTGCCGTATTCTAGTGCTTAGGAACTCAGTGTCCGTATGCAGGCGCGCGCGCGCGCGAATGTGTGTGTGTGTGTGTGTGTGTGTGTGTGTGTGTGTGTGTGTGTGTGTGTGTGTGTGTGATTCTCTCTGGCTCTCTCTCTCTCTCTCTCCTCTCTCTCTCTCTCTCTCTCTCTCTCTCTCGTCTTCTCATAGTACTATACCCCAGCTGTATAATTTGATTTATGCCTCAATAAAAAAAAAAAAGGCCAAGCTTAAATTCACAATTCACGATTGAAGAATTTCATTTTCTGATTTCTGAGTTCTTGTTCCTGTCGTTGTTGTCGTTTTTGTTGTTAATATTGTTGTTGTTCCTCCCCCCGCCTCCTCCTGCTCTTTCTGCACGTACTGCTGTGTTCTTCATCCTCCTGTTCCTACCTTTTCTCCTTGTCTCACTTTAAGCACTCCTCCTCCATCTTCATCTCCCCTTATCCCCCCCCTCCCTCCCCCATCCCCTCCAGATATCTTCCCTCTCCTTCTATTCCTCTTGTATTCAGTCAAAGCCTTTTTCTTCTCCCTATCCTTCTCTCTTTTCTTCATTTCTTTCACTGCTGCCCTCCCATGACGAAGGGAAGGGATTTCCCGGATGTTTATTTGCCAAGGACAATTAAGACATACAGTAGAGTATTGTAAGTTTGCCCTCTGTTCCATTTATTTTTCACACCCGTTTCTCCAACCATCTCATAATACCCACCCACCTCTCTCTCTCTCTCTCTCTCTCTCTCTCTCCTCTCTCTCTCTCTCTCTCTCTCTCTCTCTCTCTCTCTCTCTCTCTCTCTCTCTCACGCACGTGCGCGCATGCGCATCTCTATATGTCCTCGCGTGTTCGCGGTTCGCCTTCAATGTTTTCACAAATAAAGGAGTTCGTGTTTTCTTTTGTCCTTCTACCGTTTTTCATTTTTTAAAGCCATTGACGAATTCCAAATACCACTGTGATGAATTATTATGCAAATATGATGGGACAGGTAAAGTCGAGGTGGAGTATGGAATGTAGTGGGGCTTGTGGCAACTACGTAAAGCGTTTGACAGCTTGAATTACATCGGTCTAGTGTGTATATATATATATATATATGTGTGTGTGTGTGTGTGTGTGTGTGTGTGTGTGTGTGTGTGTGTGTGTGTGTGTGTACGTGTGCGTACCTGGCTGCTTGCCTGCGTGCGTGCGTGCATGCATGCATGCGTGGGTGCGTGCGTGCATGCGTGGGTGCGTGTGTGTGCCTGTGTGTGTGTGTGTGTGTGTGTGTGTGTGTGTGTGTGTGTGTGTGTGTGTGTGAGCGCGCGTGTTAGTTTGTGTGTGTGTGTGTGTGTGTGTGTGCTGTGTGTGTGTGTGTGTGTGTGTGTGTGTGTGTGTGCTAGTTCATGTGTGTGTGTGTGTGTGTGTGTGTGTGTGTGTGTAATTTGTGCTTGTATTTGTGTGTCTATGTGTGTGTGCTAGCATGTGTGTTTGCGTACGTGCATGTGTGAGTTTTTCAGTAAGTCTGTATTTTCCCTTCTCATGCAATTCTTTCTACGTCTCGTGCTCCATCACTATACCATTTCTGTCTCAGACATAGATACCGATACACGACTTCCCCATCGCTCTTCTTGGCGTCAGCCAGGCCGGAGTCATACAGACACCTGCAGTGTTTGTCAGAAAATGTGAGACCTGTTTTGTGACGTAAATAGAACTCAACGTTGGTGTCCCAATTTTTCTTTTTTAAGTTGAACCCACAGGACGTCCACGAGTACCCAGGGTAGCCATTTATCACCATTCAATACTATGCACTCGAAGCAGCCATCTTGTAATTTCTGGAATGTCGTTATCTCCTGCCCAACTCCACCCCCACCCCCACCCCTCCATCCCGGATGTCATTTCCCCCATGTTGCAAAAAGACTGGTGTAGGTGTGCAAGAAAGTATATGGCGAATGCCGAAACTCTGACTTTGCCACGCATTATCAAAAACCATAATTACTCCGGAGATAAGTTACATGAAGGTCTGTTATATTAGATTTTCAGGCCATTATCAAAGGAAGATGAGAAGGGGAGGAAAAACGGCAACGCAGAGGATAAAGACACGAGCATCATCATACATTGAGTAGAGAGAGAAGTTTTCCAGAAATGATGAGGCTGAAGTATGTAGATTAGGGGACTGTACAATACGCTAACGCCCGGAACGGCTGGGTTCTTGGACGGAGGGCGCTGAAAGGTTGAACTTTCGTGTCAAAGGTCATATTGTGTCGTTTAGGAATAAATCTGTTTATAGCTGTATTAGTGCGTCTACGTATGCATATGTGTATGTATGTGTATGTGTGTATGTTTGTATGAATGTGTGTTTGTATGTATGTATGTTTGTAAGTATGTAAGTATGTATGTAAGTGTGCATGTATATATGTATGTGTGTATGTGTGTATGTATGCACGTATGTCTGTCTGTAAATATGTATGTATGTGTGTGTATGTATGTATGTATGTATGTATGTATGTATGTATGTATGTATGTATGTATGTATGTATGTAAGTATATATGTATGTACGTACGTATGTATGTACGTATTATATATGTATGTATGCAAGTATGTATGTATGAATGCAAGTGTGTACGTATGTATGTATGTACGTATGTATCTTTTTATCAGTCTGTCTGTGTCTCTGCCTTTCTGTCTGTCTCTGTCTTTGCCTCTGTCTCTATCTGTCTCTCTGTCTCTGTGTACGTCTCTGTCTCTGTCTGTCTGTCCGTCTCTGTCTCTTTCTCACTGTCTGTCTGTCTGTCTGTCTGTCTGTCTGTCTGTCTGTCTCTCTCTCTCTCTCTCTCTCTCTCTCTCTCTCTCTCTCTCTCTCTCTCTCAATGTGTCCAGAGACCTCGCTCTCCGTCAGTGTTAGTGCTCTGCCCCGCTATGGCATGTGAAGTCTACTTTATTCTTCACTTACATTCTCTTTTCTTTTTGTTTTTCAAATATCTTTTTTTTTTTTCCTTCAATGTTTGCTCTCGCTTAGGGTTGTTCAAGCCTACATTGTCTGTCTACTTGCCAGGTCTGTTTACTCAAGGAGCCACGCCCACTTCTCTTGTCTGTTGACCCTTGTCCAGCAAGCTGCCCCCCACCCCCCACCCCCACCCCCCTCCCCTAAAAGCCTTATCATGAGTTGGACCAAGGTCTAGCGCCGGCGCCACACCACTTATAAAGCGCATTGTTATGAGCTCCAGAGAAACCTTGCATAGGCTGGACGACGTCTGCCCCCAACCCCCCTACCCCCCCCACCCCCCCCCCCCCCCCCCCGCCCCCACCCCCCGTCTGCTGTCCATATTGTCACAACAGCTTCCTCTGTCGTCCGTCCATCTTGAAACACGCAAAGAGGTGGAAGGGAGGGAACTCTACAACTTTGGAACCTGATATTATGCAGTATGTCAGGCGCGTGGGAAGACAGTTCCATAAAACAAAGAAAATAAATAAACGAAGAGAAAACAAAGGAAAAAGAACAAGAATAAAAGTTCAAGCTTAAAGACTGAGAGCAGAGAAATACGTTTTTGACCATCCATCGGAGTGCCGCGACACTGGAAGCAAAATGATACTGGTACACAGTTAGCACGTGACACAAACAGATACAGATACACACGTATATAGACACAGACACACAGACACACACACGGACATACACACACACACGCACGCACGCACGCACGCATGCACGCACGCACGCACGCACGCACGCACACACACACACACACACACACACACACACCACACACACACACACACACACACCGCATAACTAGTAATCAAATTTCATCTAATGCTTACGGGATTGTTTTGACTTCGCAGTTGTATAAACGCGCGCGCGCGCGCCTGTATTGTGTGTGTGTGTGTGTGTGTGTGTGTGTGTGTGTGTGGTGTGTGTGTGTGTGTGTGTGTGTGTGTGTGTGTGTGCACGTTGATGGTGGTGGTGGTGGTGGTCTGTATGTGCGTATGGCATCAGAAGCAAAATACTGCTGCATGTAACATCTGTCAAGAATGACACCTCATAAGAAAACTGATTAATTCATAGCACCGTGCAAACCTTGAGGCATAGTGAGCTTCATGCTGAAAGAGTTGCGATGTTGCTTTTCTTTTAAAGCACAATCTACATATCACACACACACACACACACACACACACACACACACACACACACACACACACACACACACAGAGAATTCTGTCCTCTGCTGGACTTTTTACTCCCGAATCCTTGTGCCAAACCAACAGCGTAGGATCTACAACGAGTCTGCTAGTTACACACTCTCCTTGCAAGGCACTGAAATAATTATTTTACAGTCAAAGCGCATGACAAAGACTGTTGCACCTTGGAAATTACTAGTTTGGATAAGAAAGGAGAATTCCGTCTGCTAAATGGGCACAGTGACCTCTAGCGTAACCCCGAACTCTGACCTAAAGCGGAAGTCCCTGTGTGTTTAAGTGACGAAATACTGGAATTAAAAAAGAATGTATGCTAAAAAAAAGTATTGAAAATTGTGTCTGAAAGGAAAAGGCAATCTTTGGTTTTGCAGGGATGTATGTTAACACGATTTTTTTGCGTTTATGTGTGGGTTTTGTGTGTGTGTGTGTGTTTGTTTGTCTGTTTCTTTGTTTGTTTGTTTTTACTTCCTTTTTTAATCTTTCGTCGGATTTGTGTGTGTGTGCGTGTGTGTGTGTGTGTGTGTGTGTGTGTGTGTGTGTGTGTGTGTGTGTGTGTGTGTGTGTGTGTGTGTTTTGTTTTTCTGTTCTATTTGTTTGTTTTTCCCCCGACACGGATCTTTTCAGTTGCATCCTTTCTTGAACATTTTGTCTTTGAACATTCTGGTCGCTCTTGTCGGCTGGTCCTTTCCTGCATGAACTTTCATCACAAGAACTGGTTTTGTTCGTTTGTTTGTTTGCTTGTTTATACTTTCTCGACATGCGTCCAGTTCTCATACACCCTTCCCTACCCCCTCCTTTCCCCTTCCCCCACCATCTATCCCTACCCCCCCCCCCTCCCCCCGCCTAGTTTGGTTGGGCAATTAAAAAAAAGATGTGCACCAATGAAACTCGATCCAGAACTGTGTCTGTTTTGTGAGTGTCAGCGCTTTTTATAAACCCTTAAAGAGAGAAATTAAAATCACCCTGTTGGCAACAACGTAGATGTGCTGGTTCAGGCGGTAAAATAAATTATTGTGTAACAGAATCTCTCTCTCTCTCTCTCTCTCTCTCTCTCTCTCTCTCTCTCTCTCTCTCTCTCTCTGGGTTGTAGTTAAGATGGGGGCGGTAGGCTGGGGGTAGAGAGAGAGAGAGGGAGGGATCTGGGGGTGGAGGGAGGGCTGGGGGTCATTTTGAGATATATCTATAAGCAGACGTGAACCCATAGCCCGCAAGACCCTTGAAAAGGAGTTGTTGAAGAAAAGCTAAAGCAAACATTCCTTCACGCTATTCATATATTGTGTAACCTTTACACACACACACACACATACACACACACACACCGCTCCATGGCCGTCAGGTAGGCGGTCTCTCATATTCAGCGTCAGTGTAAAAATGAAATAAAATGGAATAAAACTATGCGCACTCGTACAAGGTAAACTGACAGCCCTTGTCAACCCCTCCTGCGCCCCCCCCCCCCCCCCCCCCCCCCACACACACACACACACACACCCCACCAACCATCCTAACGCCTCCTCTCTTGAAGGTAATTTTGTGTCACCTGTGCGTGTAAATCACGATCCACCCCCATCCCTAAATCTTCACTCCCCCTCCCATCCCCATCCCTACCCAACTCCCCGCCCTCTTCCTGTTCTCCACTACCACTCCACTTCTTTCCTAACCTCCCCCACCTCTCTCCCACCCACTCCCACCCGCCGACCCGTGATCTTAATATTCATGAGCAAACCCTCACTGCCTTCAAGCACCGTCGACCATGTGAACAGCAGCTGTGCACATTTTGTCCGACACACATGCTTTCGCAAGGGATGGTTGTGCTTGTCCAGGACTGATGAATATTCATGAGTGGGATTGTAATCGGTGCTATGGATCGGAAAACGAGGTTTGATCCAAGTATTTCTTATATTTTATTCTTTTTTGTCAGTGATCGATAGGAGAGGTATTCCTTTGTATGTTCATCCGCTGACTGGTGTGCTGAGTATGAAGGGGTTTAGTAACAGCGCGAGCGAGGTTGAAGGTTGCTATTCATTTCAGAAACTGGTAGTATATAACTTAATCATGAAACTGAATTAAATTAAGATTTGGACTCCCTTTGTCCCCATTGATGATTGATCAATGCGTTTTATTATTTGAGGGATGGCTTAACTGCTTCATTGATTCAGCCAGTTATTGGTTTTTATGGTTAAAAGAAAACCACAGTAATTGATACACAAGTGAACTTCATAAGGCTTAATTTCCCTACAAATATCAGGTGTCCCTGTGGCTCAGTGGTTAAAGCGCGAGTCATTAAGTGGAAAATGAGCATGTCCAGAGGGTCATGGGTTCGAATCCCAGCCATGGCTCGTCCCAAGATGGGAAAAAAAAGGGGCAGCAGAGGGACATCCGGAGTCATGAACCGGGTGTGGCCCAACCCCCCTAGAGTGTCAGGAGATAGGGGCCGAAACACTTGCTTGAAGGGGCTTCTCTCTGAGGACTCTCTGCTGCCACGCTCTCCACGAGTTTCTTTCTACTACACCTCAGTTGCATATCCTGATGTTTATTGTCTGTTTTTATGAAGACATAAATCATTCTTATGCTTTCTTTATGCACGCTCCAAATGTCCGAATGTTTCAGGCTATTTAGTTCGTGAAGGTTATTTTCCGCTTGGAATGTTTTCATTGTTTAAGGAGTATGCGATATGTCTCCCTCCTCTCTCTCTCTCCTCTCCTCTCTCTCTCTCTCTCTCTCTCTGTTCTGGAACAGATGTGTATACGTCTTCTAGACAACTTTTTTTTTAAGAGTATGTGTTAACTTCCGGTCGGGGTCATTAAAGATCTCTCTCTCTCTCTCTCTCTCTCTCTCTCTCTCTCTCTCTCTCCCTCCTCTCTCTCTCTCTCTCTCTCTCTCTCGGTTATAGCTGTTATACGTAATCTGGACAGCTTTTAAGAGTACACTTTAACTTCCGTATTGGTCGTTAAAGATCTCTCTCTCTCTCTCCTCTCTCTCCTCTCTCTCTCTCTCTCTCTCTCTCTCTCTGCCTGCCTCTCTCTCTCTCTCTGTCTCTCTCTCTCTCCCATTCGCTCCCGACCCGTCTCTTTCTCTCTCCAAAATCTACAAGACCGGTAACTAAATAATGAGCTGAGTCTGCTCATAACCTAGCTGCTTTTTGTTTGTTTGTTTGTAGTCTTTCTGATGTTCAACTAATACATTACCAGTGACATTCCTCCTACACCGCTCCTCCGGGCTACGCCAAACACAGCCACACCCACGACGTTGCTGCGTGCTCCACAACCTCTCCTCTGTCATCCTCGACGAACATTCTTGCTCAGCTAGTTTATTAGCTCGGCTGTTGGTGGTTTTTCTTCTACAGTGAAGTATCAGTCATCTTTCTTTCTTTCTTTTCTTTCTTTCCTTCTTTTCCCGCTAATCAGCCGCTCCGATTTCAATGACAAAAGCTCGTCTGTCTTACCTCTAACAGACTGGAGCATTCGAAACTAAGATAGTCGTTAAGGCATTAAACATATTCCGTCATTCGCCCTGATGGAGAGATTTGGAGCATCAGACAGAGATTTATTTACTAAGTTGTTTTGTTTTGTTCTTTTTTCTCTTTGTTCTTCTTATTCTTTTCGTTGTTTCTTCTCTTCTTCTTCTCTCTCCTTCTTCTACGTCCTTTTCCCTTCCTCTTCTTCTTCTTGGTGTTTACTGACTACACAGTCTAAGTATTTCAATGTTAATAACTTAGGCTGTCTTCTCTTACTCTCTATCAGTTGTACAGATATCTGTGAACTGAAGGCATCAGTAAGAGATTTTATTCACTAAGTTTTTTTTCTGCTTTTTCTTCTTCTTCTTCTTCTTCTTGGTGTCCACTGATTACACAGTCAAGCTATTTCGATGTTTGAAAAATGAGGTCTTCTCCAACTCTCAGTCAACACTGAAATACAATTCGGTCGTCGTTCAATAAGATGTTCAGACAGACACGAAACGAACGTGATAGTTATGTGTATAAGAATGACTACAATTCCGCAAAGAAAGTGGAGCAAAAGTACAAATGTATGAATGGTGTAAGGTTACAAACCTTAAAGACAGACCTGGGCTCAAAGGGGAAGGTGCGGGGGAGGGGAGGGGGGTGGGGGGCTGGTGCCCTGTGCGTCTGTTGTTCCTCCAACAGTATGGTCAGCGGGCCAGCAAGCAGCCGCTGTTTCGCTACCTATGAAGAGCTCATCAGGACTGCTGCTGGCTCCAGGTTACTTGCTGGAAAGAAAGAAAGGAAGAAAGAAGTAGAAAGAAAGAAAGAAGAAGAAGAAGAAGATGATGATGATTATGAAAAAGAAGAAGAAGAAGAAGAAGATGATATGATGATGATGATGATGATGAAGAAGAAGAAAAGAAGAAGAAGAAGAAGAAGAAGAAGAAGAAGAAGAAGAAGATGAGATGATGATGATGATGAAAAAGAAGAAGAAGAAGCAAAAGGAGGAGGAGGAGGAGAAGAAGAAGAAGAAGAAGAAGAAGAAGAAGAAGAAGAAGAAGGAGACGAAGACGACGAAGAAGAAGTAGAGGGAGAAGAAGGAGAGACATAAGAAGTGAAAGAGGAAGAAGAAATTCAACGAGATTGGGTAAATCTTTGCTCATGAACTGTCTGAAAAGCAGCAGCAGTAGCAGCTCTATCACCACCACTACCACCAACAACAACATCAACAGTGACCAAACGAACATTCAGTTAAGGAAAAAAAAAAGTTTTCTGAGTAAAAATGATAGACTCTATTCTGTCTCATTCTGTGTGTGTGTGTGTGTGTGTGTGTGTGTGTGTGTGTGTGTGTGTGTGTGTGTGTGCGTACGTGCACGCGCGAGTGTGTGTGTGTGTGTGTGTGTGTGTGTGTGTGTTTTGTGTGTGTGTGTGTGTGTGCGCGCGCGCGCGCGTGTTGTGTTGTGTTGTGTTGCGCTCTGTTGTGTGTATGTGTGTGTGTGTGTGTGTGGTGTGGGCGTGTACGCGCGCGCGCGCGCCCGCGTTGTACGTATATGTGTTCCGCCCCTTCACAAACTCTACTGGCAAGCAGGACATCCTAGTCACGAACACGGAAAAAAAAAAAGACTTCACCTTTCTCCTGTCTTTTTCAGGCCCCTTGCCCATCCACCCACCCACCTCCACCCCCACCCCCCACCCCCCTCATCTCTCTTTTTCACTTACCCACCCTCACCCCCCATTGTCCTTATTCAGGCGTGACCAATGGATCAATCAACAAAGGACGTTGAACATGACGTTGTCTGCTTTCATGTCTCTCTCTGCCTGAGGGCAGACATGTCAGATGAACGATAGACAGTACAACGGGCCGAGGATGACAACAGTGGGGGAGGGGGAGGAAAAGAGGGGGGGGTGTAGGGTGGGAGTAAGGGGACTGGAAGAGGGGAGTTGGGAGTTAGGGTGGTGGGGGACGATGCATTTTGTTTGGTTTGATTGAGATTATATCGATTCGATTAAAATCGTATTGGGTCGTTCGGTCTTGCGCTGGGTTGGGCTTGGGCTGGGTTAGCTTGGGTGTAGTTAGGTTGAGTTGGGTTGGGTCGAGTTGGATTGCGATGATAATGAAGTGTTCTTGGTTGGGTTGGGTTGAGTTGGGTTGTTTGGATTGAAATATGTTGTGTTGTGGTGTGTTGTGTTGTGTTGTCTTGTCTTGTGTGTTGATGGATTGAGTAGGGCTGTGTTTTGTTGAACTATGCTGGGGTGGGCGAGGTTGAGTGGAATGGTGTTGAGTTGGGTTTGGGTTGGATTAGATTGGATTGAATTGTGCTCGGTTAAGTTGGATTGAGTTGCGATGTGTTTTTGTTGAGTTTTGCTGGGTTTGTTTGGATTGAATTGCGCTGTTTTGAGTTGTGCTTGACCAGCTTGGACTGAATTGTTATGTGTTTTGCTGAGTTCGGCTGCGTTGAGTTGGATTGGATTGAGCTGTGTTGTGTGGATTTGTGCTGTGCTGCGTTGAGTTGTGCCATGTTGGATTGGGCTGAATTGTGCCATATTGTGCTGAGTTGCGCTGCAATTGGAGCCGATTGAATTGTCCTATTTGTGTTGTCTTAAGTTTGTGCTGTAACTGCTTTTTTTCTGTCTGTTGTCGCATTGAACAGTGCTATGTTCAGGTTGTATTGTGTTGGGCAGAACTGAACTGTGTTGTATCAAAATGTGCTGGATTGGATCGGATTAAAAAAAAACCCGCTGTTTTTTGCGTTAAGTTTGCTCCGTCAGACTAATTGGAATTGTTATTTAATTCCACCGAGTCGAGGCAATTATCGTTAGATTGAATTTGTGCTGCGATGGTTTGGTTAGAGTCGCACTGGGTTCGGCTAGGTGAAGCTGAATTGTGTTGTATAGGGTTGGGTTAGGCTGGGGAGGACTTGTGCTGGGTGGTGTCTTCCATTGCGTTGGTTTGTGCTGTGTCGCTTTGGGTTGTTTTTGACTTGTACCACGCAGTGTCTGCGCTCCGTGGTCGTATCACGTTCCAAGGCCCATTGTTCTAACGTCGCTGTTAAATCACGAGGGCATAAACATGGGGGTGGAAAGCTGGGGAGAACGTAGGAGTTGTAAATGCCCCATACCTTGGTCCCTACCCCTCCCTTCAAACAAAAAAGAAAAGGGGGGGGGGGGGGGGGGGGGGGGGGGGGGGGGGGGGGGCGTTTGCGGGTTCGTGACAGATGTGATACAGCTTCATTAAAACATAAACACCCCCCTCCCCTGTACCCCTTCTCCCATCTTTTGCACCCTCGCTTTTTGGCGTTGTTTATTTCGTCTGTTTTGTTTTTTTTTTCGGGTTGGTTTGTTTTACAAAACTTTATGCCTGTCGGAACGCTCGTCTGTTCGTTTCTTTTCGGGTGTTTGTTTACAAAAATTTATGCCTTCGGAACTGCTGTCCCCTTCTTCTTATCTCCCCCCGTCCTCTCGTCTTCTGTTTCCCCTTTTCCTACCCACTTACCCAAAAATAAATCAACGTCAGTGTCAAGGGGGTTTTTTTACCACGGCTCGGCTTGATGAAAGACGGGTCAAACTTCAACAACATAACAGCAGGTCTGTTTGACACACACAAAAACCCGCAACACCACACGCCACACCCACACACGCACGCACGCAAAGCCGACGCCACGCACACGCACGAGCACGCAACGCCACGCACGCACAAATCACACACACACACACACACACACACACACACCCACACACACAATAAATTCACGAGCCAACGAACACACGGACGGACCCACATACGCACATGCAGAAGCTTGAGCGCTTCACGCTCTCAAAACACGTTTCTCACGCGCGCACGGGGCCCCCACATACGCACATACAGAGAACAGATCTCGACAGCAACGGATTGCTTCCCGTTCTTTACCAGCGCCCTCCTGCCCCCCTCTGCCCCCCTGTTCTTCCCCCCGTCCCTACCCCCACCCCCTACAATCCCCCCCCTTTTTTTTTTTTTGCTTGCCCTTTTTCCCTTTTAAACCCTTTCCCCCCTAGGGGTTTTTCCCCTACACTGTCCCCCTGACCCCTTCCCCCTCCCCCCTTTCCCCCCGCCCCCCCCCCCCCCCCCCCCTCCCACCCATTACCCCCCCTTAAAAGCGGGGACCTAACCTTTTTTAAAGGGTTTTCATAACTTTTGATTTTGCCATCCCCTTTTTTTTTGCCGGGGGTTTTCCCTTTTTCCCCTCCGTTTCCCCCTTTTTTTCCAGCCTCCCCCTTCGCGAAAAACCTTCCCCCCCCCTACCCCCCCCCCCCCCCATGTCTACCCCCCCCCCCCCCCCTCCTTTCCCCCTTTTTTTCGCATCGTTTAAATTTGCCCTTACTAATCAAGAAAGCATTTTTTATTTTGTACATAGCCTTTTTCTGTTCCCCGTGGCCCCCCCCCTGAAACGTATTTAGGGGTTGTGGTGTTGTGTGTGTGTGTGGGGGTGTGTGGGGGTTTTGGGGTTGGTGGTGTGGGGTTAAAGCAAGTTATGTTGTGGGTATTGTACCGAATTTTGGGGGAAAAAAATTTGGCTGTATTGCTTTGGGGTTTTTGGGTGATGCTTTTTTTTTTGTCGGGCTGGGGGTTGTGCTTCAAAACGTTGTGAGCCCCCCCCCCCCCCTCCCCCATTGCATTGCGGTGTAAAATTAATTTGGGGCTTGGATCTTTACCTACGATTGTTTCTTATAGTTTTCCCCGGAAAAAAACTAATTGCTTTTTTATTGAAACCCCTATGTATTGCACTGCGTTCGTTATCCTCCCCTGTGGGCGGAGTTTTTAAAATTGGAAAGTGTTGTTTCCTTGAAGTGTTTGGTTTTCCCGGAATTTTTTGGGGATTGTGTTGTCAACCATTGTAGGGCAACGTCTTTCGCACTGTAGGCCTATTGTTTGGGGAAAAAACATGGGTTTTGTCTTAAACAGTTTTTTGGTGCGTGAAATTCGAACCGCTGTTGCGGGGAAGAGCCAAACCTAAATCAATCCGCCATTTTACGCCTCCTTCAAGTTTTCCTTTTCACCCTTTTCCGATGTTTGGGGTTTTTTGTTTGACTGTCACCCAAATTTTGAAAAAACCGGGGGAAACCCTTTTCAACCAAAAAATTGATAGAAAAAACAAATTTCCCCACAAACGAACCCAGAAATTTTTGGGGGGCCCCCCCCTTTTCCCCCGTTTTTTGTTTCCTTGGGGCCTCGTTTTGGGTGGGGTTTTTGGGTTTTGTTTCACGCCTAAAAAAGGCCGTGTAAACGCGGGGGTAACAAAACGCACCCCAAATTTTGTGTGTGTGTGTTTGGGTGTGTGTGGGGGTTCTTTAAAGGTTTTGGGGGGGGACGATCACTTCCCCGAGAGATGAACATGTGACTTTTGTTTTTTCCAAAAAACACAGTTTTTAAAAGGGGGAGGGGGGAGTAGGATGGAGAGAGGGGGGGGGCCCTAAGGGGGGGGGGGGTTTTGTCTAGCGGGGGGAAAAATTGGTGACTGTTGGCAAAAAACCCTGTCCTTTTCGGACAAGAAAAAGCACATAAGACTATGCCCCAAAGACATATGAAATCCCCTGAGTCACCCCCTTAAAAGGCGGGGGTTTTTTTTTTCCCTTTCCCTTTTTTTTTTTCACCCAGCAAAATTTTCCCCCGCTTTGTTGTTTTTTTTGTTGTTTGTTGTTCCCTAGGGGGGGGGGGGGGTTTTGGGGCGTGAAAGAAAGGGGGGGTGTGCTTTTCTTTTTCGGTGGTAAATCTATCCCTTCCTTTTAAATAGTTGACTTTCCAAAAGAAAATTTCACTTAAAAAAACCCCCCCAAAAAGTTAATCGCTAGGGTTTTTGAACAATTCCAAGGAGGTTTTCACATTTCGGTAAATTAGTACGCTAAAAATAATTTTGATGTTCAAAAAAAAAGACGCCGGTTTGAACAAACAACAAAACCCAAATTTTAGGGGGATCTTTTGGGGCTTTCTGAAAAAAATTTAAAACATCTTCGAACAAAAAAATAAATGCGGGTTTTAAAATAACGATCAACAGAAATCTTTTTTAGCTACGTCCGGGGTCACTTTTTTTTTAAAAACCCATTAATGAGCAAATTATCGGAATTCCTTTTTCGGGCCCTTTTCTGTTCTCGTTTGGTTTACCAAAAATTTTGGCCGGGGGATAGGGGGGGGGGGTGTAAAAGGGGAAAAAGGGGTTTCCCAAAATTTTCTTTTATCAAATTTTTCACTTTGGGGAAGGGGCCCCGCGGGGGCAGTAAGAAAAGGAATTCATTGTTTTCGTTCCCCCGCGCCCCAACCTTTTTCCCCCCCAAAACCGAAAAACACATTTAAAAGGTCCCCACAACAACACGCTTCGTCCCCCCCGGGGGCCCAAAATTCCCCCTTTTCCCTAAAAATTTTCCCTCTGGGGGCCGGTTTTTTCCGTGACAGTCTGTTTCCCGAAAAAGGGACATTCATTTGCAATTTCACTGAGAGTTTTTTGGTGGAACGGGGGTTCCTTTACAGTGGGGGTGTTTTTCCACTGGAAAAGGGCTTCAGGCGACTTTCTCCTTTTAATTTCCCGTGTATTCAAAAACAAAAATTTATTTTGGGTTTAAACGGGGGGTTTTTTGTCAACTGTGGGTAAGGGCTTTTTTTTCGTCGCCAGGAAAAATTTTTTTAACCAATTTCAAGCTTAAAAACCCCGACACGATTTAATGTTGCAAAAAAAAAAAAAAAATCGCCCCCTCTTTACTGTCTTTTTCTGCCTCTCCCTCTCTCCCCTCTCTCTTTTTCCTCTCTCGGTTTTTTTGCTCTTTTCCCCTCCTCCTCTCTCTCCTCAGTTTTGTGTTGTGTTTGTATTTGTATATCCCCTGTTTTCGGCGTGCGTGGGGGTGTGGTTTGGTGCGAAAATGGTGGGGTGGGGTTGTGTGTGGGGGGTGTGTGTGTGTGTGTGGGGTTTTTGTGCGCGCGCGCGCGCGGGCCGTTTTTGCAATTTTTTTTTTTCATTTCGGGATTTTTCTAAAAGTTTTTCGTCCTCCCCCCCCGACCACGCAAAAAAAACCCCACCCGAAGATTTTGCCAGCACTCTTTTTTTGCTTTAAGGACCTGGAGCCCCCCACAGAACCCAGCGATGGGGCCGGCTATTTCGGCGAGGGGCCCCGGGGGGTTTGGGGCGGGTTTGAACCCCCCAGACCTGTCAAAAAACCCTTTTTCCCCCCCGATTTGGAGGGTTTTCGGGGAAAGGGTTTTCCGCGCCTTTACAGAAAATGGAGGACAAAAGGGGGAAAAGGAGGGAGGGAGGAGGAGGGAAGTGGGGGAAAGGGGGGGGGAGTCAAAGGGGGAAAAAAAAGGGGGGGGGGAGAGGGGGGTGGGGGCGAAGGAAGAAAGAGAAACCCAAAAAGGGGGAAAATGTCCCCAAAAAGAGTTAAAAAGAGGGTTTTCCCCATGCTGCGAAGTGAAAGGAGGTGGGTTTGGGGGGGGGGAAAAAGGGGGTAGGGTAAAAATGGGGGGGGAAGGGGGAAGGAGGATTTGGGGGAGGACTAAAAGGGGGGGGGGGGAAAAACGAAAGGGGGACTCGGGGGGGGAAATTTTGGGGTGGGGGTAAAAATGGTCGTAGGGGGGGGGTTTAGAGGGGGTTTTTTGGGGAAAACCCAAGGCCAGTGATTTGGGGATTGGGGAAGGTGGAGACACAGATGAAAAAGGGGGAAAAATCAGTCTCTCGGCCCTTTTACGGTTTGGAAAAATCATGGCGCATAATTAAGGCTTTTTACCATTTCCCCGTTGGCTGACCGCCTCCCCCAATCTCCCTTTTCTTTTTCCATGTATTTTGGGTGTCTGTTTTTACTACATATAGCCAATGATTTGCCCCCAAATTTTGCATGTTGAAAAACATACCAAAATTTTTATTGTCCTGAATGTTTTTTTGTTTTGGGGCCCGGAAAGACAAAAAAGGGGCGAAAACACGGGGAGGGGGTTTTTGGGTTTTTTAAATTTTTTTTCCCCCTTTTTTCCCCGGCGGTTTTAAATTAAAAACATTTCTTCAAAAAAAAAAATTTTTCCAAATTTCCACCCCCCTTTACCTCACTTTGAAACGTACACATTGTACTCAATCCCGGGGGAAACCTAAGTGCAGGCCTTTTTGGGGGCCCCAACCCCTTGCTTGAAAACCCCCGGAAAAACGTGATGGAAACATGGAAAAACCCCAGAGGGCAAATCCACCAACTGAACTATTTTTTTTCACCCCAGGAAAAAGGGTTTATTTACCCGGTAGCGGCAGGCCTCTCCCCCAAAATCCCCGGGGGCTGAGAAAAACAAGGCGATAGACGGGTCCCCTCAAACCCCTTTAAACTTTGGGTGAGCCCCCGGCAAATGGGCGGGGGTCCCACCCGACGCCTTTTCTGGGGGGACCCCCGGAAACCCCAAAAAAAAGATCGAAAGGGGGCCCTTTTTAAATATTTGACAAGTTTTCCACCGGCCCGCATTCCATTCAACATTTTCAAAAGAGCAAAACCCCCAAAAATTTTTTTGTACACCCACACATACAAAGCTTCTTTTTTTTTCGGGCATTCTACTACTAGCACCCAACCATTAATTTTTTTCCCCCTCCCCCCGCCCCTTTCCCCCCTTTAAAAAAGGGGGCCCCATTTTCTGTTTTTCCCCCGGGGGGGGAC
The DNA here is from genome assembly GCA_033310375.1 of Conus canariensis. Lineage (NCBI taxonomy): Eukaryota > Metazoa > Mollusca > Gastropoda > Neogastropoda > Conidae > Conus > Conus canariensis. The sequence goes on from JAMYXO010001949.1 coordinate 18,667, forward strand.
TTAAAAAAAACCCCCGAAACAAGCTGATAGGGTTTTGGGGGAAAAAGGTGGAAAAGGGGGGGGGGGGGGGCGAGGGGGGGAAAAAGGGTTTTTTTGGGTTGGGGGGATGGAGGGAGGGAAAAAGGGGGGGGGGGGGGTAGTCCGGGACCCCCCCTTGGTAGTAGACGGGGGTTTGTGTCCCCTTTTTTTTTTTTGGGGTTTTTTTTGTCGTTTGGGGTTTTTGTCTTTTTCCACGGGGAAAAACAAAAAAAGGGGGGAAAAAGGGGGCTTCTTTTGTGAAGTGTTGTGTTTTGTGTGGTGTGTGGGGTTTTTTGTGGGGTTTTGGGGTGTTTGGTTTTGTGGTGGCGTGGGGGGTTGGGGTTTTATGCACGGGGCCCCCCGCAAAGAATGTGGGGTAACTGCTCGCTTTCTTTTTCCGTCAGTGGGGTCTGTCTGTCAAAGAGAGAGAGAGAGAGAGAGAAAAGACAGACATAAAAGACAACAGACAACATCAAAAACCGAGACAAAAAGACAAGACGTCCCCCTCTTCGCTTTCCCAAGTGGGATTGGGGGAAACAACTGTAATCAGTAAAAATTCCTGCTTGTTGGTTTTGCTTTTTATGAAAAACATGGAAATCGCGGGTACCCCGTTTTTGCAAGGGGGTTTTCCCCCCTTCGTAAATTTTTTTCCCCTTTTTTTTTTATTTTTTAAATCGATTATTAAGATTTTTAAGGTTTTTTTTTACTGACCCGAAAGACAAGGGTTTTCCCCTTCCCCCCTTTTTTCCCAAAACAATTTTTTTTTCGTGTTTCAAAGACGGGGAAATTTTTTTCCCTCCTCCCTTTTTCTCTCTCCCCCCCCCCGGGGTTCCCCCCCCCTCTTTCCCCCCCTCTCTGATAAAATATCAAAGTCTCCTTTTCTTTTATACTCCCTTTTTCCTCTCAAATTTTGGGGGAATTTTTTCCCCTTCTCTCTCTCCCCCGCTCGCTTCTCTCGTCCCTTCCCCCGGGGTTTTTTTTGTTTTTTTCGTTTTTTACTCTCTCTTTCTCCCCCCCCTCCTCCCCCGTTCCCCGTGAATTTTTTTAAGAGTGTGTGTATTTTCCGCGGGGCGTGAAAATTAAATTTTTGGGTTTTTTTTTATTCTTGGGGTTTTTGGGGGGTTTTTTCCCCCCCGTGCCGTGTGTGTGGTGGGGTGGTGTGTGTGTGTGTTTTGGGTGGTGTGTTGGGGGTTTTTTTCCGGGGGGTTTTGGGGGTGTGGTGTGGTTTTGTCCGTGTGTGTGTGGGGTTTTGTTTTGGGGGTGTGGGTGGGGTGTGTGGGGTGTGTGTAAAGGGGTCTGGGGGGGTTTGGGGATTGGGGGAAAGGGGAAAAATGAGTGTGTGTGTTTTTGTTTGTGTGGTGTTGTTGGGGGTTTTTGTGGTTTTTTGGGGGAGAGAGAGAGTTTTGGGTGGGGTGTGAGTGAAATGAAAATAGGGTGTGTGGGGTTTTGTGGGGTTTTTGTTTTTTTGTTGGTGTTTTTGGGGTGTGTGTGGGGTGTGTTTTGGGGGGTTTGGTGTGGGGGGTTTACATTTTGTGTGGGGGTTTTTGTTGGGGAAAAGAAGAGAAAAGGGGAAAAGGGGAGAGAGAGGGGACAGAGAGGGGAGGACAGAAAAGGAAAAACAAGGGGCCCGGGAAAGAACGCGGGGGCGGTTTAAGGGGATCCCTTTTCCCATAATACAAAAACCCCAAAACCCGAAAACACCCCCCCGTGTTTTTGGGGTTGGCGCACGGGTTTGAGCGAGCGGGGTAAACGTTGCCCTTCCCCAAAGGCAGCGACCGCACACGGGTTTTTAAAAAAGGGGGGAGCGAGTTGGGGGGGAAGGGCTTTAAAGGATTTTTTGGGGGAACCCAAACTAGAAAAAAAAAAGGGGCGGACAAAACCCCCCCGGCGGGGCAAACAAAAGGGGTGTACGGGTTTAGGGGGTTTCCCCGCCCCCCCCCACACTCCCCCCCTCCCTCTGGGCCGGGGGGCCCCCTTTTGGGGGAAAATTTTTTTTTTTTGGGGCCCCCAAAAAAAATATTAAACCCAAATGGGGCCCATATCTCTTTAATTTATGGGGAAAAACCGTTTGGGGACGCCCCGGGGTGGCGCGCAATTTGTACTCTGAGGGGAGAGAGAAGAGGAGAGAGGGGAAAAGAAGAGAGAGAAAAAAGGGGAGGTGGGGGGGAAGGGACCAAGGGGGGGGGGCAGGGGGTGCAAAAAAATTTTGAGCATTTTAAATACACACAACACCAACACACACACACACAAACAACACAAAACACACACACAACACACCACCCAAAAAACCCCCACACACACCACACACACCACACCCCCGCAAAGGGGAAAACACACACACAACAGAGGGCCCAAAACACACAGAGGCACACACACACACAAAACACACACACCCAAAACACACAACCAAGGAGGGACACACACACCCAGAGGCCACACACCCCAACACACACACACACACAACAAACACACAAAAAACACACAACACAAAACACCCCCCCCCAAACGGGAGAGGGAAAACACACAAAACAAAAGGGCCCCCAACAAACACAAAAACACCACACACACCCAAAACAACCCCCCACACAAACAGGGCACACCCCACGGGACAACCACAAACACTACAACACAAAACCCCTAAATTTTTTCCAAAAATCATTCAATTTAAAAATTTTTTTTGAGTCCGCAAAAATTTCAGTGGGGAAAAAACACACACAACACCCACACACACACAAAACACACACAACCCCCACACACACCGGGGGCCGCGGAACACACCCAAGCACAGAATAACAACAACCCCCAATCACTCAGACGCAGACACCACCCACACGCACACAAAACAAAAACAAACACACCAAAACACACAAAACACACACACACACAGGCACCCCAAACCCCAAAAATCACACAGCAACCCCACACAAACCCAAAACACAACGCACACACACCAAAACACACCCCCAACACCACACACACACACAACACCCACACACACACCAAAACCCACACACACACACACACAACACACCACCCCATACCCCCAAACAGCGCACAAAAACACCACACACACACACACACAAAAAACACACCCCCCCACAAACACACCACACACACACACAACACACACACACCACACACACAACCCCCAACCCCTTTCCCCGCACGGTGAAAAAGGAAAAAGGCCCTTTTACACCTAGTTGCCGGGGGGCAAAGCCTTCCAGGTTTCGGTTTAGTGAAATGGGGCCATGACCACGAACAAGAAGAAGAAGAAGGAAAAAAAGAAAAAAGAAGAAAGAAGGAAGAAAGAAAAAAAAGAAAGAAAGGAAGTAAAGGGAAAAAAAATTTTTTGGTTTGCTTTTTCCCGGGCAGTTTTTTACGGGTTTGTGTGACTCAGTGGGGGTGAGGTTTTGGGTTTCTGTTTTGTTTTCCCCCGTGTGCTGTTTTACGTTGAAAAATTTTTTCTTTTTTGTGGTGTGTGGGGTGTGTGTGGTTTGTGGGTTTTGTGTTGTTGTGTGTGTGCAAGTACGAGTAAAATAAAAAAGGGAACTGGTGCCTACTGTAAAGGCGTACATGGCGGGGCACATGGGGTTTTGTGTGCACGCGTGTGTTTTGGGTGTTGTGATGTTGCGCGAACACATGCGTGCGTGCGTGCTTTGTTGGTTGTCAGAGAGGAGAGAGAGTGGGGTTTTGGTTTTGTTGTGTGTGAGAAAGAGGAGAGAGAGAGAGAGAGAGGAGAGAGAGAGAGAAGGGGAAGAGAGAGAGAGAGAGAGAAACAGACGACAGAGACAGGAGACTTTACTGTTTGTGTGCGGG
>JAMYXO010001950.1:0-20000 GCA_033310375.1 Conus canariensis
CCCTGTCCCCTGGTCGCCTGTGCAACAGAATCACAATGTCCACATCAGTTTACCAGCACTTGCATCAGGAACACGGTGCAGAGATGGATTCAATTCAAAGAGGGCAGTACAGTGACAATACACACATCAGTCACAATACACACATCAGTCACAATACACACATCAGTCACAAAATGCACATCAGTCTCAATACAAACGTCAGTCCCAATACACACAACAGTCACAATACACACATCAGTCCACCAGCACATACCAGAATAACACCACCCAGACCTGGATTCAGTTCAAAGAGTGCAACACTGTCATAGTACACACACCAGTCATACGCTCATCAGTCACACTGCACACATCAGTCACACTACACACATCAGTCACACTACACACATCAGTCACACTACACACATCAGTTACAATGCATAATGCACACATCAGTCACACTACACACATCAATCACACTACACACATCAGTCACACTACACACATTAGTCACACTACACACATCAGTTACAATACAGTTTTACACACATCAGTCATAATGCATAATGCACACATTAGTCACACTACACACATCATTTACAATAGTTTTACACACATCAGTCATAATGCATAATGCACACATTAGTCACACTACACACATCAGTTACAATACAGTTTTACACACATCAGTCATTATGCATAATGTACACATTAGTCACACTACACACATCAGTCCACCTGTACAAGCCAGAAAAAAAAAACAAACAAAAAAAACCTCTAGTGCAGAGGTGGATTTAATTTAAAGAATGCAGTATTATCACAACCCGCACATTAACTGACCCGTAAGTCCTTCAAGACACAAGTAGCTGATGTGATTGTGGTAGGCGTTTTCATATAACGCTTTCTAATGTTGAAACTCATCTGTGCTCTGTTTTTGCTGTTCTTCCATACATCAGCTAGGACAGAAAAGCGGGAGGCACCAGCCCAATCATTTCTAAAAGGTGAAAAAAGCCATTTTGGTGGAACTAGCCAAGAACAACAACAACAGCAGCAACTAAGTCATGTTAAACTAGCATCTCTGAACTATCAGGGTCTGTAGGCCTATCAAATGGGATAAATCCCATAATAAATTAATTAATCGTCTAGCGATTGGTCATTCACAATGACATGAGATGTGATGTGTGTGCATCTAGCCAGTGATGCTTGTATCATGCCAGAGACAAGACACATGCTTTTTCCGCCAAAAGAGAAATCATTGTTTCACAAGGTCAGTCCATTCCTATATATTCTTTTTAAACTTTATCGGTTAAAAATAGCAAGGCTGGGTCCTCTCGGTGACTTTTTATCAGCCACATTTTGTGTTGCTGTTCAGATCAACAAAACAGTAATTGCCGGCTTTCAGCCCGGTATCGGTACCGAGTCTGGCACCATGGCCTCACATGATCAAGATGAAAGGCCTGCCTTTGAAAGTAAGGACTTGAGAGATTCCAAACTGGAGGAAACATAGGACAGACTTTAAGATGTTGCTCAAAGTTTGGATGCGAAATGGGAAAAGAGGTTTGATGAATTTGAAACTCTTTTGAGAACTTCCTTAAAACGTAAACTCGATGCCGGAGACATGAGCGGAAATGATTCTGACCTTGAATATGACGAACGCGATGTTCTTGTTTTAGAAGAGGATCAAGGAGAGCTAGATCTGCTGCAGTGTGAAAAGGCGCTGGTTGAGGGAAATGCGTATAGTGCTACCTCTAGCACCACAAAGAAAGACAACATAAAGCTGTTCTGCTACCTCTAGCACCACAAAGAAAGACAACATACAGCTGTTCTGCTGCCTCCAGCACCACAAAGAAAGACAACATACAGCTGTTCTGCTACCTCTAGCACCACAAAGAAAGACAACATACAGCTGTTCTGCCACCTCTAGCACCACAAAGAAAGACAACATACAGCTGTTCTGCTACCTCTAGCACCACAAAGAAAGACAACATACAGCTGTTCTGCTGCCTCCAGCACCACAAAGAAAGACAACATACAGCTGTTCTGCTACCTCTAGCACCACAAAGAAAGACAACATACAGCTGTTCTGCTACCTCTAGCACCACAAAGAAAGACAACATACAGCTGTTCTGCTACCTCTAACACCTGTGACAAAGAAAGACAACATACAGCTGTTCCGCTACCTCTAGCACCACAAAGAAAGACAATATACAGCTGTTCTGCTACCTCTAGCACCACAAAGAAAGACAACATACAGTTGTTCCATGAAATGGAACAAGAGCTCAGTGGAAAAGAAATGCTAGGTTCAAAGGTCAGTGGTGGTTTGGCTACAATAGTCAATGGCATTTTCACTGAGAGTTGGGTGAAAAGGTCCAGAGGAAGAAACTTGAGGCTCACAATCAACCGGAAAATTGTGCAAAATTAGTTGTGCTGGACATTGGTAAACAAGGAGGTATGGTCCAAACTTTCAACGCAAATTGGATCTGAAGATCGCACACACTCAGCACGCCATTCTCAATGCCACAACCGTGCAGAACTGATGCGGAACTGCACAGATGCAACTGCGTTGCTATGACACACCATACCTGAGTCATCCATATTCCATCGCCGAGCGATGTGTCCACCGGTCAATCTGCACTTGTGCAACGAAACGACTAACAGCACGGTACATTTGTTTGGGGACAATCTTACCTTCACCCTTAAAGATATCAATGAAATGGAGAAGACAGGCTACAAGGCCTTGTCTGCTGGGAAAAAGGGAAAAAAAAACCCTAATTTACTCGCTCCCAGTATGACGGAAATGAGAGCAACAGAAAAGGGCCTTTTTAAGGGGCCGTCTCAAACAAGCATTTCCTAGCCAGACGTGGGGGTTATCAGTACCCAAAGCAACAGACACAGGGGCAGCGCGACAACAGTTATCCCTAAGTGTGCAACAACCACAGGAACAGCTTCTCTCAGTCTCAGTAACTGAGGTAAGTGATTTTGATGCACAGTTAGGCAGCACTGTTCAGTTGCTGACACTGGAAGCAGAAGAGTTTGAAGCAGGAAGATTGACTACATTTACAGAAAATTGGGTTATGCTGGCATCAGATCCCAACATCCTGAAATCGGTGTCAGGTTCTCAAATTGAGACTGACTGTAATCTGGAAGGCTTAGCTACTTTGTCATGTCCACCCTCAAATTCATTCAGAATGAATGCTGCAGAAACAGCTGTTACTGATGAGGAACTTGACAAACTGGTTAGGAAAAAAGTTATAACAGAGTGTGAGCACACTCATGGAGAAGTGTTGTCACCAATCTTCCCTCGGCAGAAAACAGATGGATCACAGAGAATGACCCTAAACCTAAAAAGTGTAAATGAAGAAATAACTAGTAAATGAAGAAATCACCATTTTAAGATGGACACTTTGGCTACAGCCTTGGCTTTGGTCAGCAAAAACTGCTATATGGCATCATTGGACGTGAAAGATGCCTACTACTCTGTACCTATTTGCAAGGAACACAGAAGCTGTTGAGATTCAAATGGAAAGGACATTTTTTTTTAACGATGCATTCAAAAATGGGCTGGCTTTGGCACCACGTTTGTTTACGAAAATCACGAAACCAGTTTTTGCTACCTTGAGATTGAAAGGAGGTATCTCCCTGGCTTTCTTGGATGATTCCTTGCTTATGGGCATTTCAAAGAGACAGTGCCAGAAAAATGTCATGGACACACTGGACACATTACATAAGCTAAGATTCATTGTACATCCCACAAAGTCAGTTTTTCAACCAACTACTGTGATTCAGTATTTAGGAGTCAGATCCCCGACTCCGTCTCAATGATGGTCACTTTAACCCTAGAAAGGAACGAGGAAATGCTTCTAAGCTGCAAGAACCTGTTGAAGGCAGCTGAGATAAATATATGACATTTGACAAAAATTATTGGTTTAGCTGCAAAGCAAGAGGACTGCAGGCGGAAATCTAAACAAATCTTAAATAAATGTTTGTGAACCGCCCAGAGAACGTGGACAAACGAGTCACAAGACGAAACGCAACGCGTTTCGACCTCTTAGGTCTTCGTCAGGTGAGACATAAACAAATAAAACAACGAAAATTCACTTAGCTTTGATCACTTCAGATCACTTCACAGGGTTCAGCGCAAGGAAGAAGGCATTCAACGCCTTCTTCCTTGCGCTGAACCCTGTGAAGTGCGCTGAACCCTGTGAAGTGATCTGAAGCGATCACTAAGAGGTCGGAACGCGTTGTGTTTCGTCTTGTGACTCGTTTGTCCACGTTCTCTGGGCGGATCGCTAACATTTATTTAAAAAAAAAAAAAAAAATTATTGGGTTAATAGTGGCAAGCTTTCCCGCTGTTGAATTTGGGCCGCTGCATTACAGGCAGCTGGAAAAAGATAAGTGTAGAGCTCTGAAGAAAAGCAAAGGACATTTTGACCAGGTGATGAAGATATCTAAAGCTGGAAAAAAGGAGCTGACATGGTGGACTGACAATATGTCTGATGCTTTCAATGACGTCCATTGCAGAGATCCAGACACTGTGATCCATTCTGATGCAAGCCTTCATGGCTGGGGCTGCGTGTGTGCAGGAGTGTCTTCAGGAGGAGCGTGGTCACCAGCAGAAAGGACATTTCATATAAATTACCTGGAATTAAAAGCCACATTTTTTGCCTTGAAATCTTTTCAGATGCAGTTTCAAGGGAAACATGTGATGCTCATGCTGGACAATACCACAGCCATTGCACGCTTAAACCACATGGGTACCTCTCACTCTGATTCCTGTAACGATTTAATGTTTGATATCTGGTCTTGGTGCACTGAACATGGTATCTTTGTTAGTGCAGCCCACATAGCAGAGTGGAAAATGTGGTGGCTGATGCAGAATCCAGGAAGGTAAATCTGGACACTGAATGGAAGCTGATCAGTGGTCTTCTGCAAGCTGCTCTTAGACAGCTGAATGCAGCACCTGACACAGCTTTGTTCTCTTCAAGGCTGAATGCGCATGTGAAAAGATTCATCTCTTTCAGTGTAACTTGGAGAGACACATTTCTATGCTTTTCCTCCTTTCAGCATTGTCACCCGATTTCTCCAGAAGGTGCAGAGGGATCAGAGTGCGGGTGTGCTGGTGGTTCGAGATTGGCCAACTCAGCTGAGGTAACCAGTACTGTTATGGCTGTTGACAGCAGAGCCAGTGCGTCTGACCTGCAGAAAGAACCTGTTGCATCTCCCCAGCCACCCAGATGCAGTCCATTGCCTGATCCAGCAGAAGAGGCTTCACCTGCTAGTCTGCAGGATCTCAGGCGCTCCTCAATCCAGCACTAGTCTAAGCAGTGGGGCCACTGATTTGGTTATGAGCTCTTGGAGACAGTCTACCCAGAAAGTGTATGACTCTTACATTAAAAGGTGGAAAATTTTTATAGATAGCAATGGAATAAAAACACAACTTATGTCCATGCAATAAATTTTCTTGCGGATATGTATGCTTCTGGGGCTAGTCACAGTAAAGCTAATTTAGCGCGAAGTGAAATTTCAGCTTATTTGCACAGGCCAGGCACCGAAGCAGTAGGCAGTCACCCATTAGTGTGTCGTCTGGTGAAAGGGGTGTTTGAAGAAAGACCCTCCATTACCAAATATCAAGATACATGGGATGTGGATAGTGTACTACAATACTTAGCTGGTTGGCCGGACATATGAAAGATGACTCTTAAGCAGTTGACCCTTAGACTGGTTATGTTGTTAGCCCAGCTGTCTGGTCAGAGGGGTCAAACAATCCACGCATTAAAGTGTGATGTCAGATTTAAAAACGACAAGTGTGTCTTGGAGTTAAGTGCTGTGTTAAAGCAAACTGAACCAGGGTCACCTGTGCAACTGTTGGAACCAGACTCTTAATATGACGAGACTATTATAGATACAAGATTACACCTTCCACCGTCTGCCAATGCCAATACTGATTACATGGTCCTTGCTTTTTCACTCTCTGCAAACCTAAAGCATCACTATGATGAACAGGGCAGTGCCACAGCCAAAGACTATTTTCGTGCAGAACCAGGACATTTACAGAAGCAGACACTGGTACTGACAGTAGTGATCACCACCACCTGAACTGATTACAGCCACAAGCAGGCACTGTTACTGCTGAAGAACAGGCTGGATTCCCCAAGACAAAAGTACCATCAAAGAGAGCTTTCACCTACACACCCTTACTGCTGAAGAACAGGCTGGATTCCACCAAGACAACAGTACCATCAAAGAGAGCTTTCACCTACACACCCTTACTGCTGAAGAACAGGCTGGATTCCCCAAGACAAAAGTGCCATCAAAGAGAGCTTTCACCTACACACCCTTACTGCTGAAGAACAGGCTGGATTCCACCAAGACAACAGTACCATCAAAGAGAGCTTTCACCTACACACCCTTACAGCTGAGGAACAGGCTGGATTCCACCAAGACAACAGTACCATCAAAGAGAGCTTTCACCTACACACCCTTACTGCTGAAGAACAGGCTGGATTCCACCAAGACAACAGTACCATCAAAGAGAGCTTTCACCTACACACCCTTACTGCTGAAGAACAGGCTGGATTCCACCAAGACAACAGTACCATCAAAGAGAGCTTTCACCTACACACCCTTACAGCTGAACAGGCTGGATTCCACCAAGACAACAGTACCATCAAAGAGAGCTTTCACCTACACACCCTTACTGCTGAAGAACAGGCTGGATTCCACCAAGACAACAGTACCATCAAAGAGAGCTTTCACCTACACACCCTTACAGCTGAGGAACAGGCTGGATTCCACCAAGACAACAGTACCATCAAAGAGAGCTTTCACCTACACACCCTTACTGCTGAAGAACAGGCTGGATTCCACCAAGACAACAGTACCATCAAAGAGAGCTTTCACCTACACACCCTTACTGCTGAAGAACAGGCTGGATTCCACCAAGACAACAGTACCATCAAAGAGAGCTTTCACCTACACACCCTTACTGCTGAAGAACAGGCTGGATTCCACCAAGACAACAGTACCATCAAAGAGAGCTTTCACTTACACACCCTTACAGCTGAAGAACAGGCTGGATTCCACCAAGACAACAGTACCATCAAAGAGAGCTTTCACCTACACACCCTTACAGCTGAAGAACAGGCTGGATTCCACCAAGACAACAGTACCATCAAAGAGAGCTTTCACCTACACACCCTTACAGCTGAAGAACAGGCTGGATTCCACCAAGACAACAGTACCATCAAAGAGAGCTTTCACCTACACACCCTTACAGCTGAAGAACAGGCTGGATTCCACCAAGACAACAGTACCATCAAAGAGAGCTTTCACCTACACACCCTTACTGCTGAAGAACAGGCTGGATTCCACCAAGACAACAGTACCATCAAAGAGAGCTTTCACCTACACACCCTTACTGCTGAAGAACAGGCTGGATTCCACCAAGACAACAGTACCATCAAAGAGAGCTTTCACCTACACACCCTTACTGCTGAAGAACAGGCTGGATTCCACCAAGACAACAGTACCATCAAAGAGAGCTTTCACCTACACACCCTTCATAAAAACCATTGTCTTCACAGCCCTCCAGAAGGCAATCAACAGAGTCCAGAAGTAGGCACTATGGGTCACTATGAGGAGATTTACTGGGGCAAAATCTTCACACCATCCAGCAGCAGTATCCCTAAACGACCTGCGCAATGCTGATACAGGGGGTTACTGGACAGCAGTTCCTCACTTCAGTTGGAGTTCATCAGGGCTGCCTTCTATCTCCCACACGTCTCAATACATTTCTGTGATGCATCATCACTGACGCTGATGAAAATGTTTTTACAGTCAGCATCCCAGGAAGGACCATCACCAATCTTCCACCTTTTCTGATAACACTGATGGCCTGGCAAGCTGTGATTGAGCATGCATGGACATGCTTGTTCAAAGACTGAAAAAAAAAAAAAAAAAAAAAAAAGTTAGGCATGGACTTCAGCATCAAGAAGTGGAACTGATGACCCGACACAACATCACCATCAGTGCTGAGATAACTGTCCATGGACAGAAGGTAGAAACTGTTCAACACTTCATTTATCTGTGATCCTTCAGTAGCAATGAGGAATCCGCGCCAGATGTACTCTCAAGCGCAGCAAAGAAAATACCAGCGCAGTCCAGACTAAATCCAGTACGAAACGACTGTGAAATATCCATGACACTGAGGGTCAGGCTGTTGCCTACACTGGTCAATTCAAACGACTGTGAAATATCCATGACACTGAGGCCCAGGCTGTTGTCTACACTGGTCAATTCAAACGACTGTGAAATATCCATGACACTGAGGCCCAGGCTGTTGTCTACACTGGTCAATTCAAACGACTGTGAAATATCCATGACACTGAGGCCCAGGCTGTTGCCTACACTGGTCAATTCAAACGACTGTGAAATATCCATGACACTGAGGGTCAGGCTGTTGCCTACACTGGTCAATTCAAACGACTCTGAAATATCCATGACACTGAGGGTCAGGCTGTTGCCTACACTGGTCAATTCAAACGACTCTGAAATATCCATGACACTGAGGACCAGGCTGTTGCCTACACTGGTCAATTCAAATGACTCTGAAATATCCATGACACTGAGGGTCAGGCTGTTGCCTACACTGGTCAATTCAAACGACTCTGAAATATCCATGACACTGAGAACCAGGCTGTTGCCTACACTGGTCAATTCAAACGACTGTGAAATATCCATGACACTGAGGGTCAGGCTGTTGCCTACACTGGTCAATTCAAACGACTCCGAAATATCCATACACTGAGACCAGGCTGTTGCCTACACTGGTCAATTCAAACGACTCTGAAATATCCATGACACTGAGGTAACCAGGCTGTTGCCTACACTGGTCAATTCAAACGACTGTGAAATATCCATACACTGAGGACAGGCTGTTGCCTACACTGGTCAATTCAAACGACTCTGAAATATCCATCACACTGAGGACCAGGCTGTTGCCTACACTGGTCAATTCAAACGACTCTGAAATATCCATCACACTGAGACCAGGCTGTTGCCTACATGGTCAATTCAAACGACTCTGAAATATCCATCACACTGAGGACCAGGCTGTTGCCTACACTGGTCAATTCAAATGACTTGAAATATCCATGACACTGAGGTCAGCTGTTGCCTACACTGGTCAATTCAAACGACTCTGAAATATCCATGACACTGAGGGTCAGGCTGTTGCCTACACTGGTCAATTCAAACGACTGTGAAATATCCATGACACTGAGGCAGGCTGTTGCCTACACTGGTCAATTCAAACGACTGTGAATATCCATCACTGAGGCAGGCTGTTGCCTACACTGGTCAATTCAAAGACTTGAAATACCATACACTGAGGCAGGCTGTTGCCTACACTGGTCAATTCAAACGACTGAAATATCCATACACTGAGGCCAGGCTGTTGCTACACTGGTCAATTCAAAGACTTGAAATATCCATGACACTGAGGCAGGCTGTTGCCTACACTGGTCAATTCAAACGACTGAATATCCATGACACTGAGGCAGGCTGTTGCCTACACTGGTCATTCAACGACTGAAATATCCATGACACTGAGCAGGCTGTTGCCTACACTGGTCAATTCAAAGACTTGGACACTGAGGGTCAGGCTGTTGCCTACACTGGTCAATTCAAACGACTGTGAAATATCCATCACACTGAGGCCAGGCTGTTGCCTACACTGGTCAATTCAAACGACTTGAAATATCCATACACTGAGGGTCAGGCTGTTGCCTACACTGGTCAATTCAAAGACTGTGAAATATCCATGACACTGAGGTCAGGCTGTTGCCTACACTGGTCATTCAAACGACTGTGAAATATCCATGACACTGAGGACCAGGCTGTTGCCTACACTGGTCATTCAAACGACTCTGAAATATCCATCACACTGAGGCAGGCTGTTGCCTACACTGGTCAATTCAAAGACTTGAAATATCCATGACACTGAGGCCAGGCTGTTGCCTACACTGGTCAATTCAAATGACTGTGAAATATCCATGACACTGAGGCAGGCTGTTGCCTACACTGGTCAATTCAAACGACTTGAAATATCCATGACACTGAGGCCAGGCTGTTGCCTACACTGGTCAATTCAAACGACTGTGAAATATCCATGACACTGAGGGCAGGCTGTTCCTACACTGGTCAATTCAAACGACTTGAAATATCCATGACACTGAGGACCAGGCTGTTGCCTACACTGGTCAATTCAAACGACTGTGAAATATCCATGACACTGAGGACAGGCTGTTGCCTACACTGGTCAATTCAAACGACTCTGAAATATCCATGACACTGAGGACCAGGCTGTTGCCTACACTGGTCAATTCAAAGACTGTGAAATATCCATGACACTGAGGGTCAGGCTGTTGCCTACACTGGTCAATTCAAACGACTGTGAAATATCCATGACACTGAGGCAGGCTGTTGCCTACACTGGTCAATTCAAACGATGTGAAATATCCATCACACTGAGGACAGGCTGTTGCCTACACTGGTCATTCAAACGACTGTGAAATATCCATCACACTGAGGGTCAGGCTGTTGCCTACACTGGTCAATTCAAACGACTGTGAAATATCCATCACACTGAGGGTCAGGCTGTTGCCTACACTGGTCAATTCAAACGACTGGAAATTCCATCACACTGAGGGTCAGGCTGTTGCCTACACTGGTCAGTTCAAACGACTGTGAAATATCCATCACACTGAGGTCAGGCTGTTGCCTACACTGGTCAGTTCAAACGACTGTGAAATATCCATCACACTGAGGGTCAGGCTGTTGCCTACACTGGTCATTCAAACGACTGTGAATATCCATACACTGAGGGTCAGGCTGTTGCCTACACTGGTCAATTCAAACGACTGTGAAATATCCATACACTGAGGGTCAGGCTGTTGCCTACACTGGTCAATTCAAACGACTTGAAATATCCATGACACTGAGGTCAGGCTGTTGCCTACACTGGTCAATTCAAAGACTGTGAAATATCCATGACACTGAGAACCAGGCTGTTGCCTACACTGGTCATTCAACGACTGTGAAATATCCATACACTGAGGCCAGGCTGTTGCCTACACTGGTCAATTCAAAGACTGTGAAATATCCATACACTGAGGACCAGGCTGTTGCCTACACTGGTCAATTCAAATGACTCTGAAATATCCATGACACTGAGGCAGGCTGTTGCCTACACTGGTCATTCAAAGACTTGAAATATCCATGACACTGAGGGTCAGGCTGTTGCCTACACTGGTCAATTCAAAGACTTGAATATCCATGACACTGAGGACCAGGCTGTTGCCTACATGGTCATTCAAACGACTGTGAAATATCCATACACTGAGGTCAGGCTGTTGCCTACATGGCATTCAAAGACTTGAAATATCCTACACTGAGGCAGGCTTGCTACACTGGTCAGTTCAACGACTGTGAAATATCCACCCTGAGGCAGGCTGTTGCCTACACTGGTCAGTTCAAACGACTGTGAAATATCCATGACATGGGGCAGGCTGTGCCTACATGGTCATTCAAAGACTGTAAATATCCATACACTGAGGTCAGGCTGTTGCCTACACTGTCAGTTCAACGACTGTGAAATATCCATGACATGAGGTCAGGCTGTTGCCTACACTGGTCATTCAAAGACTGTGAAATATCCATACACTGAGGGTCAGGCTGTTGCCTACACTGGTCAGTTCAAACGACTGTGAAATATCCATGACATGAGGCAGGCTGTTGCCTACACTGGTCAATTCAAACGACTGTGAAATATCCATCACACTGAGGGTCAGGCTGTTGCCTACACTGGTCAATTCAAATGACTCTGAATATACCACACACTGAGGGTCAGGCTGTTGCCTACACTGGTCAATTCAAAGACTTGAAATATCCATGCACTGAGGTCAGGCTGTTGCCTACACTGGTCAATTCAAACGACTTGAAATATCCATGACACTGAGGGTCAGGCTGTTGCCTACACTGGTCAATTCAAACGACTGTGAAATATCCATGACACTGAGGGTCAGGCTGTTGCCTACACTGGTCAATTCAAACGACTGTGAAATATCCATCACACTGAGGGTCAGGCTGTTGCCTACACTGGTCAATTCAAACGACTCTGAAATATCCATGACACTGAGGTCAGGCTGTTGCCTACACTGGTCAATTCAAATGACTGTGAAATATCCACCACATGAGGGTCAGGCTGTTGCCTACACTGGTCAATTCAAAGACTGTGAAATATCCATACACTGAGGGTCAGGCTGTTGCCTACACTGGTCAATTCAAACGACTGTGAAATATCCACACACTGAGGGTCAGGCTGTTGCCTACACTGGTCAATTCAAACGACTGTGAAATATCCACCACACTGAGGGTCAGGCTGTTGCCTACACTGTCAATTCAAACGACTGTGAAATATCCACCACTGAGGGTCAGGCTGTTGCCTACACTGGTCAGTTCCATTTTCATGTGTGCATGCCACAGAGACTCTGGCAGCTGAATGTCAATGAATATACCCATCATGTCACTAACAACTACTGCGTCAAAACATTAACAGCACATTGGACCGCATAATGAACTACTGCGTCAAAACATTAATTAGCACATTGGACGCATAATGAACTACTGCGTCAAAACATTAAACAGCACATTGGAGTGCATAATGAACTACTGCGTCAAAACATTAAACAGCACATTGGACGCATAATGAACTACTGCGTCAAAACATTAAACAGCACACTGGACCGCATAATGAACTACTGCGTCAAAACATTAAACAGCACATTGGACCGCATAATGAACTACTGCGTCAAAACATTAACAGCACATTGGACAGCATAATGAACTACTGCGTCAAAACATTAAACAGCACATGGACAGCATAATGAACTACTGCGTCAAAACATTAAACAGCACACTGGACAGCATAATGAACTACTGCGTCAAAACATTAAACAGCACATGGACAGCATAATGAACTACTGCGTCAAAACATTAAACAACACATTGGAGCGCATAATGAACTACTGCGTCAAAACATTAAACAACACACTGGAGCGCATAATGAACTACTGTGTCAAAACATTAAACAGCACATTGGACTGCATAATGAACTACTGCGTCAAAACATTAAACAGCATGAATTGTTGGACCCACATGACCGAAATGAACTACTGCGTCAAAACATTAAACAGCACACTGGACCGCATAATGAACTACAGTGTCAAAACATTAAACAGCACATGGAGCCATAATGAACTACTGCGTCAAAACATTAAACAGCACATTGGACCACATAATGAACCACTGACATCCCTCAGGAAAAGAAAGCATGTCAGTGTGGCCATGTCCATCAGATTCTGTGGCCTTGCTCAAACAATCCTCCACGAACTGTTGAAGGGGGTGATATGAAACAATGGACTGGCATCATTTTACAATGGACAGGGAATGCATGGCAGAGAACCAAACCTTAGTATGGAACTAGGAATACCTGGTGATCTGTCTCTGAGTGTGGTGCCCTAGAGTGACTCTCATAGTGTTCAGGGACAAGAAGAGGACGACCAAGCCAACTGAAATGCCATTACAGGTACTTTCATACAGGACTGCAGAAACTACAGGCAGAAAAGTAGAGGAAAGATCTGGGGAGAAAAATTGTTCCGGAGAATAATTATTCATTTAACACCAATAATTAAATGGTTATATGAAATCACTGATAAACTTAGATCAAACTGGGAAAATGAAAATGACAAGAGTAATTTTAAGATAGAAAGCTAGATGGTTAGCCGTGGGAAAGAAAAAAATAGGCAAGAACGGACACTATGTTAACAGATGTTAAATCTAATGACCTATAATGGGATTCTTTGAAACACTGCTCACACAGAAGCAAGTACAGGGCACTTCACCAATGTTATCAACAGATAAATCCCACAAATCGGAAGGGAAACATACATTAGTTGAAGTATGATTTGTGCTTACAAAAAAAAAATAAATAAAGCAAAGCAATGAAAGCCCTTGAAACCCGACGGCACTACTGTCAATGTTACACATTGCAAGATGTTACACAGCATTCCTACACACAACCTCAGTTTACAGTCTCATTTGAAGGACTTTTTGGGAAACTGAGTCAGAACCAATGTTAACTCCGAGGGATAAATCCCCTGTACAGAAATGCCCCAGCTGTGATTTGAACCCACAACCCCAGTATCACAAGGATCACGAGTCCCGCGCTCGACCAACTGAGCTATTCAGGCCCCACTCTGTTGCTGTTCTCCATTGTTCATACATCAAAAATGGGCCCCTCCAAATTTCAGATTAACTGAATCATTCCTTTCTTCAAAGGAAATTCACTAAACATCACCACCTATAACACTACACATTTCTAAGAGAAACTGCTTAAGAGTTAAATACATATAACCCAGTTTTTTTTTTTTTTTTAATATGAAAAAAATGATGCCACAGAAAATGTACATCTTAAACAAGGGATTTGTTCCTGGTGCCTAACTCTCACCCATTCTATGCCTTGAAACAGAATGTCTACATTCAACACCACACCCTTGAAATCAAATCTGTTGTTACTGTTTCAGCAATGACAAATATTTTCTGCGAGTGAGATTCAGCAAATTTCTCTACAATTCAAAATTTAAAGGCACTAAATGTAGATTCTTACAAATAATATATTTCAAGCAAAATGTTCAGATCAACTGGCACATTACAGATCATAAAGCTGCCTTTGAGACCAAACGCATGATTACTCTCTGAGACAGTAATAACGTCAAAGACCTACTTGTGCACAACAAACTGAAACAACACACACACACACACACACACACACACACACACACACACACACACACACAGACACACACAAAACTAAGTCACCTGGTACTTTCCTAGGCTCAGAACCCAAAGCCAGACACTATCATGCATGGCCCCAAAGATGCATTCAAAATTAAACATACATTCTCCTGTTGTTGCTCCAACACTGCATGTGCTACTAGTAGTAGTAACTGTAGTAGTAGTAGAAGTAGCAATACTATCATCATCATCATCATTGTCTTTTATTATGCTCATTATTAATATATTATATTATAATTATTATTATTATTATCATTATAATTAGTAGTGGTAGCAGTAGCATCATCATCATCTTCATCATCATATCATCATCATTATTATCATCATTATCATTGCGACTATCATTACATTTTCACTTTTCCAATTCTCTACATTATTATAATTATGGTTTCTATCATCGTAATTGTCATCAGTAGCAGCAGTGTTAGTTTAACTATCAACTGATGTCTTAGGTGTCATCTAACTATCTATCCTATTTTCTATAGTCTTGCTCTTCTGCTTATTGATACGACTCATAACGTATTGTAGGCATTCTTCTTGCTCTTCCTCTTCTTCTTCTATTACCATGAATAACATTACTATTACTATCAACACATTATTGTTAATATTATATCATTATCAGCATTATTTTCATTATTATCACTGCAATTACTATTGTTATAGTCTGTTTTCTCCCCACCCCCACCTTCCCCTCTCTTCTCTACAGCTTCATTTAGTAGTTTTCCAACCACGCCACATCTTCACCCAGATCAAAGAGTAAAGTAAGTGATTGTTCACCTTTTGTTTCGATCATTCTGAATATTGTTTGTACAGCCTAAAGAAGACCCAGTAAGTCAAGATGCACTGTGTCTGTGGAGAATTTGTTCCTTTGTTTGGCGGCTCAGTAATTCTGTTCTTCTGTTTGGTTTTTGTAATGTTTCACTGGCCCCACTGTGAAACCCTCTTTAAAGAGAAAGCCTCACAGTCTGCGGCCCTTCATGCCCTTCTCTTACAGTGACCTCAGTGCTGATTTCCTCTCCACCCTTTGGTGAAGTCCTGTCAGGTCACTGATATCAGCAAATTCATGGAGACTGTTACTGGACAGATGTGACTGCGCTCTTGAGAGGGAGAGCTCATTCAACCTGGCTCCTCAACTCAGTTGTCAGAAGGGGGCTTACTAGGTGGTGTCCTGGCTGTTGGTCAGATCAGAACAAGCACCACTACACACCACCAAAGTGACTGGGCAACAGTGGGTCATCTCTTGTGGGTCACCTCATGACAAGGCATTGACTGCTCCCTGCAGATTGTCGTGTCGGGGCCAAGGCTTGGCAGGATGAGCCACGCTGTGGCTGTAGATGGGTCACCTCATGACAAGGCATTGACTGCTCCCTGCAGATTGTCGTGTCAGTGCCAAGGCATGGCGGGATGAGCCACGCTGTGGCTGTGGATGGGTCACCTCATGACAAGCCATTGACTGCTTCCTGTAGATTGTCGTGTCGGGGCCAAGGCTTGGCGGGATGAGCCACGCTGTGGCTGTGGATGGGTCACCTCATGACAAGCCATTGACTGCTTCCTGTAGATTGTCGTGTCAGTGCCAAGGCTTGGCGGGATGAGCCACGCTGTGGCTGTAGATGGGTCACCTCATGACAAGGCATTGACTGCTTCCTGTAGATTGTCGTGTCGGGGCCAAGGCTTGGCGGGATGAGCCATGCTGTGGCTGTGGATGGGTCACCTCATGACAAGCCATTGACTGCCTCCTGTAGATTGTCGTGTCGGGGCCAAGGCGTGGCAGGATGAGCCACGCTGTGGCTGTGGATGGGTCACCTCATGACAAGGCATTGACTGCTTCCTGTAGATTGTCGTGTCGGGGCCAAGGCGTGGCGGGATGAGCCACGCTGTGGCTGTGGATGGGTCACCTCATGACAAGGCATTGACAGCTTCCTGTAGATTGTCGTGTCGGGGCCAAGGCTTGGCGGGATGAGCCACACTGTGGCTGTGGATGGGGAGCTGGAATGAGCCGTGTGGGGCAACGCCTGTGAGTTGGCTTCGAGGATGAAAGACAGCAAAATGGGTTTTAAAAAAAAAAACAGAAAAGAAAATCAAGTAGGCATGTTTAAGATTATTTTACCGGATGCTGCAGTATATTTTAAGTAATGAAAATGATTCTGCATCTTTACTATTGTGTCTTGAAGTTAAAGATTAAAATCGAGAAGGCCACTGAAAATGATGACTAGGATTACAATAGACTCTGTAGACTCAGGCTTTGTCTGGAATGCTGGTAATAATGGACTGACCTTTTGATTTGAACCAGATTTAATACCCTGATGTACGGTGCCCACTATGATGAACAGACTGCAGCAGAGTGTACTATGAATCTATCCTGATGCAGGATGCCGATTACAAAGGACATACTGATAGCAGCACAGATTATGGTTGAAGCTGAACTCTGGCTGCTTAAAGACAACTGTAGACTTTGGTTTTGACATTAACATGAGTGTTGTATTATCATATGTTGCACTCTTTACTTTTAAGGTGACAATTTATAAACTGTCTCATTTAGCCTTTATTTTAAAAACATTCTTGATTTTTTTTAAAAAGTGGGTACAGCTTCTTATGAGAATGTAAAATGGCAATATAAAATTCTGTCTCTTGAGTGTTAATGCATTTTCCTGTTTTATCAATCCACCCCATCATAGTTTGTGTCCTCACATATGCCTTAAAACTAGTTAAACCACAGCGAGAGCTACCTGCAACACTAAAGTCATGCTTCCTCTGAGTGAAAAACAGACATACGGTGCAGCCACAGAAATACAGCAAAACAGTTTATTGCTTCAGATTATAACATCTAAGTAACTATTAAAATCAGTCACATCCACATGGCACATGCAAGCACTATCATCAGTGGGAGATGAGGGGGGGGGGGGGGAGGGGGAAGGGGCTGGGGGCATTTTGTTCAAAATTTGGAAAATAAAAGCTAAATCAAGAAGTCATCATTCCCACTCTCTGACATGTACGTGTGTGTGTGTGTGTGTGTGTGTGTGTGTGTGTGTGTGTGTGTGTGTGTGTGTGTGTGTGTGTGTGTGTGTGATGTCTTATGTTCTGTTGGGGAAGGTGGTGGAGGGTGTTGAGGGGGTGGGGAGGCATGTCACTGGAAGGAATAGTCAGAAGACTATGTCACTGTGGATTAGAGATGGGAGGGATGCGGGACAATGTGAGGTTTCTGATTATGTCTTTTACACAGACTTCCTTACCTCACATAACGCTGGCAGTTTACTTGTATTTATCTTTTACACAGACTTCCTTATCTCACATAACGCTGGCAGTTTACTTGTATTTATCTTTTACACAGACTTCCTTACCTCACATAACGCTGGCAGTTTACTTGTATTTATCTTTTACACAGACTTCCTTACCTCACATAACGCTGGCAGTTTACTTGTATTTATCTTTTACACAGACTTCCTTACCTCACATAACGCTGGCAGTTTACTTGTATTTATCTTTTACACAGACTTCTTATCCACATAACGCTGGCAGTTTACTTGTATTTATCTTTTACACAGACTTCCTTATCTCACATAACGCTGGCAGTTTACTTGTATTTATCTTTTACACAGACTTCCTTATCTCACATAACGCTGGCAGTTTACTTGTATTTATCTTTTACACAGACTTCCTTACCTCACATAACGCTGGCAGTTTACTTGTATTTTGATTATGCACAGAGTTTTTGATTGTTTTTCAATCATCATGGGACACATCAGATGGCAGCTTAAAAAGAGGGGACAAAACGCAAGAGCATGAGACAAACTTTGAAGGTAACAGCTCGGAGCTTTCATGCAGTTTTAACCAGTTGTTAGCAGTAAGCATCATGAATTTGCTTTTAACTGTACTTTCACTTGGTGAACACTGCGTTTGAGTATACTAACAAGTGCTGTATGTGTGTGTATGATGTGTGTGTGTGTGTGTGTGTGTGTGTGTGTGGTGTGTGAGAGAGAGAGAGAGAGAGAGAGAGAGAGAGAGAGAGAGAGAGAGAGAGAGAGAGAATGTGAACATCACTTGTGAGAACTGTCCATTCACAATTATGACAGACTGTTTGGGGGGGGGGGGGGGGGGCTGTATATATTGTCTTCCTGAACTGCATCATGAATGAATGTTACAAGCCTCATTATCAACCAACACACACATGCCACAAACCCTCTCAGAATCCTTCAGGGGGACTATTCAAATTAGAGTTGAAATCCATGTCAGCAATAAAGCTGGCCAGTGCTACAGCAGCCAGTGTCATTTCAATGCTAGCCAAACTTGCAAATGGGCTGTTAATGCTGTCACAGAGTTAACAGTAGTGCTTCAGATGGGCTGTTAATGCTGTCACAGAGTTAACAGTAGGTGCTTTCAGATGGGCTGTTAATGCTGTCACAGAGTTAACAGTAGGTGCTTTCAAATGGGCTGTTAATGCTGTCACAGAGTTAACAGTAGGTGCTTTCAGATGGGCTGTTAATGCTGTCACAGAGTTAACAGTAGGTGCTTTCAAATGGCTGTAATGCTGTCACGAGTTACAGTAGGTGCTTTCAAATGGCTGTTAATGCTGTCACAGAGTTAACAGTAGGTGCTTTCAAATGGGCTGTTAATGCTGTCACAGAGTTAACAGTAGGTGCTTTCAAATGGGCTGTTAATGCTGTCACAGAGTTAACAGCAGGTGCTTTCAAAGGACTCACAGACTCAACCTTAGTGTTAAGGAGGGCCATGTAAGCTGTTCATTTTAGTTGGTAAAGTGATTGAAGTTTTTCATATGGGCTTTGTTTGTCTTCAACAGGGTCAGAGGAAAGTTGTGTGCATGTGAATTTTGACACTTTTCAAATTTCATTTCAAACTGGCATTAAGCCCTCCCTATCATCAGTTTTGAACAGAAACCCCCCAAATAATGAGGCTAGATGGAGTGATGGGACCTTCGACCTTCTTTTCTTTTCTTCTTTGCTTTGTTTTACTTTACATTCTGGTGCTTTGTTTCCCTTTTCATCATTACTCTTACTGTCTCTTTTTTCCCCTTTAAATCATGGTTTGTTCTAATGCAAATATGTTATTCTTTCTCAGTTTTTCTTTTTCTTAGACAGTTTGGTAGTTTATCTGCA
>JAMYXO010001951.1:0-26313 GCA_033310375.1 Conus canariensis
AAGAGAAGGCCAGTGAGGACAACAGAGAAAGGCCAGTGAGGACAACGACAGAAAGGCCAGTGAGGACAACAAGAAGAAAGGCCAGTGAGGACAACGAGAGAAAGGCCAGTGAGGACAACGAAGAAAGGCCAGTGAGGACAACGAGAGAAAGGCCAGTGAGGACAACGAGAGAAAGGCCAGTGAGGACAACGAAGAAAGGCCAGTGAGGACAACGACGAGAAAGGCCAGTGAGGACAACGAGAGAAAGGCCAGTGAGGACAACGAGAAAGGCCAGTGAGGACAACGAAGAAAGGCCAGTGAGGACAACGAAGAAAGGCCAGTGAGGACAACGAAGAAAGGCCAGTGAGGACAACAAGAGAAAGGCCAGTGAGGACAACGAGAGAAAGGCCAGTGAGGACAACGAGAGAAAGGCCAGTGAGGACAACGAGAAAGGCCAGTGAGGACAAGAGAAAGGCCAGTGAGGACAACGAGAGAAAGGCCAGTGAGGACAACGAGAGAAAGGCCAGTGAGGACAACGAAGAAAGGCCAGTGAGGACAACGAGAGAAAGGCCAGTGAGGACAACGAAGAAAGGCCAGTGAGGACAACGAGAGAAAGGCCAGTGAGGACAACGAAGAAAGGCCAGTGAGGACAACGAGAGAAAGGCCAGTGAGGACAACAGAGAAAGGCCAGTGAGGACAACGAGAGAAAGGCCAGTGAGGACAACGACAGAAAGGCCAGTGAGGACAACGAGAGAAAGGCCAGTGAGGACAACGACAGAAAGGCCAGTGAGGACAACAAGAGAAAGGCCAGTGAGGACAACAAGAAAGGCCAGTGAGGACAACGACAGAAAGGCCAGTGAGGACAACAAGAGAAAGGCCAGTGAGGACAACGACAGAAAGGCCAGTGAGGACAACGACAGAAAGGCCAGTGAGGACAACAAGAGAAAGGCCAGTGAGGACAACGACAGAAAGGCCAGTGAGGACAACGAAGAAAGGCCAGTGAGGACAACGACAGAAAGGCCAGTGAGGACAACGACAGAAAGGCCAGTGAGGACAACGAGAGAAAGGCCAGTGAGGACAACGACAGAAAGGCCAGTGAGGACAACGACAGAAAGGCCAGTGAGGACAACGACAGAAAGGCCAGTGAGGACAACGAAGAAAGGCCAGTGAGGACAACGAGAGAAAGGCCAGTGAGGACAACGAGAGAAAGGCCAGTGAGGACAACAAGAGAAAGGCCAGTGAGGACAACAGAGAAAGGCCAGTGAGGACAACGAGAGAAAGGCCAGTGAGTACAACGAAGAAAGGCCAGTGAGGACATGTTCAGACAAGGAAGAACGAAGACCGTAGAGGAAAGGATGAATAAAAGGGAAGATGTTCCTTCGTACTCCTCTGCTCTCCACAGTAAAGAGCTTCGTGGCGTCAAAGATCCATGGGGCATATATTATAGACAACGTTCTTACATACTTTGGGGGCATACAATACCACGAAAATTCAATACAACAGCTTCAACATGTAACAGGAAGACGCTCTTCTTGTACAGATGAAGATGGTGAAAAACGAATTATTTCCAACATATATTTCGTTTCTCTTCGCAAATTCCATTTCATTTTCCTGCCTTTAAAAATAACAAGTCTGACAGATAAGGCGAAGGGGCGGAAATCTTGCCAAAAGGGATCTCGCAGTCTGCGAGCAATCTTATACATTACAAGTGAGCCGTTCATACATGAAGCGCGTCGTTTTATTTTTGTAGCCGGTTAGGACAGTATGAACTGTTTGAAGTCGCTGCAAGAGAAACTATGGACAGATTTTGAAGTTACATTAATGGGAGAATACACGCGTATCCAAGTGACTGATTATTAAACTGCTCGACTGACTGACTGATCGATGGATGTTTTGGTTTACCTATTTGTTATCTATAAATCGCGAGTACTTTTTTTTTTTTATCTGATTAATGAATAGTTTTCCTTAACTCAAGGAAAGAATTCATTATTAATTTTGTACTACAAAAAAAAAGTAAATTCCGAGGAATCGCTGTCCTCAAGCACACATGTGCATGCGTACTACACGCACACACACACACACACACACACACACACACACACACACACACACACACACACGCACACATACACACACAAAAAAAACACACACACACACGCGCGCGCGCCCGCGCGTGCGCATCAATACACGACAAACATAAACACAACTGGACACAAAAGAGCGTAGTACAATAATAATAAATAATAATGAATACTTATATAGCGCCTATTCTCGGCTAGAGACCAAGCTCTAAGCGCTTTACAATCAACACTCGTTTACACAACGGGCTGCCTACCTGGGTAGTGCCGACTGAAGAGCTGCCAGCTGGCGCTTCATTCAGTCGTTTCCCGTGTCATCCAGTCAATATCGTCCAATATCGATCACTCATTTTCCTTACTTCCTTCATTCTTTCCATTTCTCACGCAGGGTGCATGCTATGTGTAACGTGTCATCCATACCAACGGCCAAACTGGCCTACTCTTCCGAAAGTTGGTGATGGGATTTTACGTGTGTGCAAGATGTTATGCGTGCGTTCACACACGGAACCTCGGTTCATAGTCTCATTCGAAGGACTGTATGGGAAATGGAGTCAGAACCAATGTTAACTCCGAGGGAAAAATCCCCCTGTACCGAAACGCCCCGGCGGAGGTTCGAACCCGCAACCCCAGGATCACCAAGATTATGAGTCCGGCGCTCTACCAACGGAGCTATTCCGGCTCCCCAAGAAAGAAAACACATGCACACAACCATACGCGCGCGCGTGCCGGCTCAAACATACACACACACACACGCGTGCGCACGCGCGCGCGCGCACTCACGCACGCAAGCACGCACTCACACACACACACACACACGCTGGCACACACACACACACACACACACACACACACACACACACACACACACACAAATAATAACTTACCCACTGGGGTCGTTGTCAATCTGTTCCAACACAGGCGTCATCCGACACCAAACGGTATATTCACGTTGGCCCTGGTGTCCCAAACTTACCACTCTTGCTTGGAAGCACAGCACAGCCGCTTTCTCCGCTGAATAGAACTACCCATGCCAGTTTCACATCTTTATACACACGTGGGTCAATGTAGACAATGACTAACACCATCGTCGTCACAAGAAGAAACTTCTGTGAAGACTACTGACGATAAAACTTAGTCGTGTTGCGTGTCGAGCTGGTGGTGGATCTTCTCCGCCATGTTGGTCCCACACCGGTGTGCCGACACCCGGGGTGGATGCGCGGACTGATTGCGCATACAGCAGGCCGGACGGTCGAGGCACGTGCAGCACAGAGGACCTTTGACTTGCACGGAATTCCCAACGTCGCTCATAATTAAGCTGTGTTGACATAAGTCCCGATTCAAATGCATTGTCTCGTCGTTGATACACAATCACAAGTGTGTGTGTGTGTGTGTGTGTGTGTGTGTGTGTGTGTGTGTGTGTGTGTGTGTGTGGGTGGAAAGAGAGAGAGAGAGAGAGAGAGAGAGACAGAGTCAGGAGGACAGAGGAGAGAGAGAGAGAGAGAGAGAGAGAGAGAGAGAGAGCATGCTCATGCATCTGTGTGTGTGAGAGAGAGAAAGAGAGAGACAGAGCCAGAGAGAGGATGTGTGTGTGCGTGCGTGCGTGCGTGTGTGTGTGTGTGAGTGACAGAGGGGAAAAGAGAGTGTGTGCGTGAGCGCGCAGGTGTGTTTGTAAATACTAGAGGGAGGGGGAAAGAGACTAAGAGAGATAGAGAGAGAGCTGTGTGTGTGTGTGTGTGTGTGTGTGTGTGTGTGTGTGTGTGTGTGTGTGTGTGTGTGTGTGCACTCAATGCAGATATAGCATCTTTTACGCACACGCGCACACACGCACGCGCGCTTTACCGGTATATTTTTAAAGGGAGACAACATGTATGCACAGCTGGGCAGAACACAACCTTACAGGATGAAAACTGTCAAACAAACTGGGTTCCATAAATTCAGAACGGTGCGTAAACTGAAGAATGTAAAACTATAGTTCTGTTGTTTTTTTTCCTTAAGTAGGAAAATTCTATTACCACTAATAAAATACAGGCACCTTTTCAAAAGGACACAAAATCCAAATCAAGCTTTTGTTTTCAATATCCGTTGAGTCAGTATGTCATTTTAATGCCAAAGAATGTTTTCACGTCACATTTTTCAAATAACATTTGCTTATATATCGCTCATGATCATTTTTTTTCCCGATCTAATCGCAAATTCTGTGTGTTACTCAAGTAAGCTGAACTTACGACGCATCAACTGCACGCAAGTATTTTGTCCATCACGAAATCTCCGCACCAGTTCGACTTAAAAAAAAAAAAAAAAAAAAATAATAATATATATATATATATATATATATATATATATATATATATATATATAAACAGTAGAACTGACCTCTCTGACTGTTGACACCTTTTTACCTCCCTTGTATCCTTAATGGCTCCTCAAGCGTAAACTGAAAGATTTTTCGCTGAATGTATTCAATACTGTTCAAATGGTGATTTTAGTTTTTCAGCAACGTTTTTTTTTTTTTAAAGGGATGTGTCCTTGTTTGTTCTGTGTGCTCTGTGCTGTCATTTCTGCTGGCGATTCGGTGTCGTAAGCAGCATTCGATTGGAGTTGTGGGCGTGTGTTTGCTTCATCATGGGAGCAAGAGTTCCCCTACCAAGTCGTTCTTTACTGTTCACTGTTCCCCGCCTTATTCAAGATTTCCTCTCCACCAATCACACTGAGGTTATCTGGATTTGTTACAGTTCGTCCGTGCTTCTTGTTGTTGTTGGTTTTTTTTTTTTTTTTTTTTTTTTTTTTACATTAGTCAAGATCGAAAAGGCCGTACTAGTCTTCATTAAATATCGATTTGCGTTTGTTCATTTCTTCAGTTGTTGTTGCTGTGTATATATGTCATGTACAGGGTATACAGGCAAGCTTGGAACATCCATTGTTAGGGGTGTCGCCTTGTTTGTTCTGTGTGCTCTGTGTTGTCATTTCTGCTAGGCGATTCGGTGTCGTAAGCAGCATTCGTTTGGAGTTGTGGGCGTGCGTCTATTTCATCATGGGAGCAAAAGTTACCGTACTTGTTCGTTGTTTACTGTTTACTGTTCTCTGTCTCATTTAAGGTTTCTATTTTACTCGAAGTAAGCTGACTGTCAAGCGGGATTACGTCAAGCAAGCCAAGGATCTAGTGGCCCAG
Source organism: Conus canariensis (assembly GCA_033310375.1). Classification (NCBI taxonomy): domain Eukaryota; kingdom Metazoa; phylum Mollusca; class Gastropoda; order Neogastropoda; family Conidae; genus Conus; species Conus canariensis. The sequence continues at coordinate 5,227 of JAMYXO010001951.1, forward strand.
GACAACCAGTACTCTTTCAGCACAAAGTTTCCCAACACTGGAATATAAAGGAACTGCCAAATAAGTAGTGGATGATAGATTGTATGTAACTGAAGAAATTGAACATGATTGAAGACAACCGACATTAAAACAACAACAACAACAACAACAACAACAAGACAGTCATAACCACAGAATCTGTGTTCGGCCTTTACTTCATGGACAGTCATGTGTCATACTTCTCTGTTCTAACCGAAGAAAGAGATATCTTTATAGTTATATATGTCACGGCTCTTTGGTCGCTGGCATGCACATAAGCACGTGTGTCGCGCACATGCATCGCGCGCGCGCGCGCGCGCGGTGTGTGTGTGGTGTGTGTGGTGTGCGCGCGCGCGCGCGCACCACACACACACACATATGGGGTTTGTAGATTGGCAGTACTACCATCATACTTTATGGGCTCTTTTCCTATTTGCTTTAGAGCGAAACAAAGGAGTCATCAGCTGATCCATTTTATTCCAAATATTGATAATATGTTAGTACATCTATGAAATCACACACACACACACACGCGCGCGCGCGCGCGCGCGCGCGCAAGCGCACACACACGCGCGCACGGACGCACGCACGCACGCACGCACAGAGAGACAGAGAAAGAGAGAGGGAGACAGACAGACAGAGAGAGAGAAAGACACAAACACACACACACACACACACACACACACACACACACACACACACACACACCCGCGCGCGCACGCGCGCCGCACGCACGCACGCACGAACACACACACATACAACAACAACAACAACTACAACTACTTACTACTACTACTACTACTACTACTACTACTACAACTACTACTACTACTACTACTACTACTACTACTACTATCAGAAGAAACATGAACAAGGACGGCATCAGGGAAAGACTGGAGGATGAGAATGACGGATCGTGGCGGACAGAAAAAGGATGAAAGTTCCAGTCTGGTGCAGGAGAAAGACTAATAGCTCTGCCCCAGCAAAGCAATCAAACACTTTAAAGAAAGACATCCACACACGAAAGTACACTCTCACTAACGATTCCAAGTGAAACGGGGAGAATTCAGACCTCCACCAACGTGGAACGGATCACGGATCTGACCTTCAATCCGGTTCTCTGTATTTTATAGATGTAAATTGGGATATTGTGCAAAGATTGTTTAAGCATCATTGGAATATACATTACGCTTGAAAATAAAATTCATTTGACGTTTCTCTTTTTTGTGGGGATGTGTATTGGGCATGTCTTGTTATAAAGTGTTCTGTTTTGGATGTCGACGGCGTTTTTGTTTGTTTGTTTTTGTTGTGTGTTTTGCTTTCTTTTTCTATCTCGCACTATGAAGACAGTGTGTGATCAGCATACGAACACTGCGTGTACATCAATGCTGTGTATGGTGGTGTAGCACGTTCTTTTGAAAAAGAAAAAAAAAAAAAAAAGGGGGGGGGGGGGTCAAAAGATTAAGGTTAATATTCCTATAGCCTTTCAGCCGTTGGAGCAGCGAACTGTTAGAGGATGACAGCGACAAGGGCACGGCATGTTGGAAGGCGGAGCTAATCCCTGTCCTTCTGCCGCCTTCAAATGTCCCCTGAACTGAATCAGGTCTCCATGTACTGCTGGGTGGACATAAAGGGTTTTCAAACCAACAAACCAGAATGCGGATTGTAAAGCGCTTAGAGCTGGTCTCTGGCCGGCGAGGATGGTGCTATATAAGTACTCTCTTTAAAAAAAAAAAACCAGAATGCGGATTGTAAAGCGCTTAGAGCTTGGTCTCTGGCCGGCGAGGATGGGTGCTATATAAGTACTCTCTTTAAAAAAAAACAAACCAGAATGCGGATTGTAAAGCGCTTAGAGCTGGTCTCTGGCCGGCGAGGAATGGTGCTATATAAGTACTCTCTTTAAAAAAAAAAACCAGAATGCGGATTGTAAAGCGCTTAGAGCTGGGTCTCTGGCCGGCGAGGATAGGTGCTATATAAGTACTCTCTTTAAAAAAAAAAAAAACAACCAGAATGCGGATTGTAAAGCGCTTAGAGCTGGGTCTCTGGCCGGCGAGGATAGGTGCTATATAAGTACTCTCTTTAAAAAAAAAACAAACCAGAATGCGGATTGTAAAGCGCTTAGAGCTTGGTCTCTGGCCGGCAGGATAGGTGCAATATAAGTACTCTCTTTAAAAAAAAAAACCAGAATGCGGATTGTAAAGCGCTTAGAGCTTGGTCTCTGGCCGGCGAGGATAGGTGCTATATAAGTACTCTCTTTAAAAAAAAAACAAACCAGAATGCGGATTGTAAAGCGCTTGGAGCTGGGTCTCTGGCCGGCGAGGATAGGTGCTATATAAGTACTCTCTTTAAAAAAAAACAAACCAGAATGCGGATTGTAAAGCGCTTCGAGCTGGGTCTCTGGCCGGCGAGGATAGGTGCTAATAATACTCTTTAAAAAAAACCAGTGCGATTGTAAGCGCTTAGCTGTCTCTGCCGCGAGATGTGCTAATAATACCTCTAAAAAACAACAACTCACGACCATGGGCATCATCTTTTGTTTGAATGCTCAGCGTTGACCTCGCTCGATCAGGAGAAAGGTATTGAGATGACTAACTTAGATAATGTCAATACTGTCTTGTATGGTTCGTATGTTGCTAAAATTGGCATGGTTATTTCGCAGTCACAGGTCGCACAATTTGTTTTTTTTTGTAAAGATCAACAATTTTGTGTACCACTAGGGTATTTCACTTAGGTAAATATGCATATATCAGATGTGGGTTTGAAAGTACTGACGTGGATGATACTGTCAGTGGGGACTTTTTTTTTCTTTTTAAATAGTGTCTGATATCATCTGGCGATGAAAAGACATTAAATAAACCACTGAACTGAACTGAACTGATCACGACTGTGGGTTCCGCAGGCAATACACTTTAAATATTCGACTTTGGGAACTTTACATACAGAGTGAAAAACGTGAAGGATTATCATGATCTTCACTTAGGGATATTGGATGATAACTTTGGTCACCAGGAAAACAATCATTATGAATCGCGAACATAGTACCTAGCACAGTGTGCATGGTCTGGGAACTTTGCAGAGAACGAAGGAGTGTTGCACAGTTTACTGTCGGAAACAAAAGTCACAATTACTTTTTTCACTGCATACGTCGTGCAGTGGTCAGTAACAAATCACTGCGTCAATGGTCAGGAACAGGATTGCCAAAGCCAGCTCTGTGTTTGGGAGACTCCGTGAAAATGTCTGGGAGCGGATAGGACTAAGCCTTACCACCAAGCTGAAGGTCTACCAGGCAGTGGTACTAACCACTCTCCTCTACGCCAGTGAGACCTGGACTGTCTACAGCAGACACGCCAAACAGCTCAACCATTTTCACCTCAGCTGTCTCCGCAGACTCCTACACATCAAGTGGCAGGACAAAGTCCCAGACACTGAGGTCTTGGAAAGGGCCAGCATCCCCAGCATCTACACTCTCCTTCAGAAATTTCGAGCCAGATGGGCTGGCGACATCGTCAGAATGCCAGATAGTCGACTGTCGAAACAACTGCTGTACGGAGAACTGAGTCAGGGCAAGCGCAAAGTTGAGGGGCAGAAGAAACGTTTCAAGGACTGCCTCAAAGTGTCCCTCAAAGGCCTGAACATCAACCTCAAAACCTGGGAGTCGCTTGCCCTGGACCGCCCAGTCTGGCGAAGCAGCATGACAAAGGGTGCATGTACATCAGAGAAGAGACGCACAGCAGAAGCTGAGAGAAAGCGAGCCGCGCGCAAGGCCAGATCTACCTCCACCTCCACTGTAGCACCCACCCACATGTGTCCCACATGTTGGCGTTCCTTCCGGGCCCAGATCGGCCTCACCAGCTACCTGCGGACCCACACTCAGCGATCTTTCATCTGAGATTGAAGTCATGGCCATCTTCGAAATCGAGGGACGAACAACAACAACAAATCACTGTTGTGGTAGAAGTAATTAATGTACGTTGTACCTGTGTTTAATAATGTAAACAAAAAAGTTGACGTACAAGTAATGGCATCTAATGTGGTAAAAGCAGTGTAGATACATGTTATTGTATCTAATGTGGTCAAAGTAGTTTACGTACATGTTACCGCATCTAATGTGGTAAAAGCAGTGTAGGTACATGTTATTGTATCTAATGTGGTCAAAGTAGTTTACGTACATGTTATTGTATCTAATGTGGAAGGAGTCATTGATGCACGTGTTACCCGCGCCTAATATGGTAAAATTTGTAAGGTATATGTCATTGCATCTGATGTGGTAAAAGAACATGAGATTCATGTTATCTTATTTAATGGAGCAAAGTATTTGTAGGTATATATTGTTCCATCTGGTGTTGTAAAAGAAGTTGACGTTCAAGTTATCGCATCTTCTCAGTATGGCAAAGTGTTTTAGGTACAGGGTACCTGCGTCTCATGCGGTATTGTTGAGGACATTTTGCCTGTGCCTGAAGAGGCAGAAGTAGATGAGGTACATGGTAGCAACATCTGTAGTGGTAGAAGCAGCTGAGGTACAAGGTACATGTACTGAATGTGATAGAAGTGTTCAAGGTGCATGCTACCTTGTCTAATGAGGGGCAAATAGTGAAGGTACATACTGCCTCCGTCTAAAAAGGCACAAGTAGTTGAGGTAACATGTACCTTGTATCTATTGCAGTAGATGGAGTTGCGGTACAAATGATCTTGTTCAGTATGGTAGAAGTGATTGAGATATATGTTACTGTGTCCCAGGTCCTAAAGTAGCTACAACACACGGACCACAGCTGAAAGGAAAAAGAAACACACTCACGAAAGTGATCTTGGTGAGTTTTAGGAGAAAGAAGGAAACAAGTGACCGCCAACAACAACATGCAAAGACAAGAACAGACCAACGGATGAAGGAAGCAAGACAGAAAGAAGACAGGAAAGAAAGACAGAAAGAAGAAAGGCGGAAACAAACACAAACATTGAAAAGGTGAAAATATGAACAATGATAGTCAAACTTTTACTCCAAATCCGGACAGGATACAACGAAATCCCAGAAAAGAAAACAAACAAAACACAAACAAACAAACAAACAAAAAACACCATTCGATGCTTGTGATCATATATGGTAATATGACACAGAACTATACAATTGTTCAAAGCATCACTCACTTGTACCAAAAACAGTGAGTGAAAATGAAGATTGTACAGTTATCAAACACAGAGGAAAACGTACAGAAAGAAAGAAAAGAAAAAAAGGTGATATGTGAATACTCAACTAAACATCATGAAACTGTTACAATTAATCATGCTATTTTCATATTGATTTAGTCGTTTCTGATAAATTATTTACATAGATTTTTTACAAGTAAGGAGACTGTCAATGTCACTATGAAGAAAAAGAGAAAACAACTGATATAAAGATGGCTTTTCTTAAAATGACAAAACACGAGGAACAAAGAATATAAAACATAACAAATAAAGCTGGCGAAGAAAAGGATTTATCAGCTAGTCTCAAAGGGAAAAAGAAAAATATAAGGAGAGAAACTGATAAGATCTAAAGTGAAAAGGATAGAAGAAGGAGAAAAGGTAACAACAAAACTTTTGTAATTTGGAGAAAGGCACTTCGTAAACAAAAGTATGAGAATCCTAGTTTATCCGAACGGAGAAATAAAAACAGAAATAAATGTTTTTTTTTAATGACCTTAAGATACATGCGATGTAACGATGTCATTAATGAACATCAACATCATCGCAGAAACAGACAGATTCGTAAGAGGGTGTATAAGCATAGAAGGAGAGACCAACGCAAGAGAGAGATAAAAAACAGAAAAAACGGCTCGGATATGGATAACTTTCAAGCTGAGTTTAATACATTCCTTTGGGAAAAAAAAGGGAACATTCGCTGTATGTGCTCTGCAGCAATTTGAGGAAGGAAAAGTTTCAATCATGCCAGAGCAGGGATTTTGAAGTTGTAGATAGCACGATCAAGTATGAAAATTGGAACGAATGGGGGAGTTTATTGTATTTCATATTTTCTTGACATCGGGTCAATCCTAGCATGTAATATATTCAGAAGAAGACATGTTTTCTGGCTCTCAACAGTCCTAAATTATCCATTGGGAAATGTGAGCAAAACTGGAGTTATCAGATAATTTAACACATGTCTTTGGGTACTAAGCTACATTGTGATATCGTAACCATTGACAACAACCCTCCAGCTTCTGCCTAAAGTGGGGCAAACCAGGAAGAGAAATTCTGTTGAAAACAAATATTCAGTAAACAGCATGAATTACAACATATCAGATCATCATGCTTACAGATGCATATTCTCCACAGCAGTCTCAGGAAAACTGCTGGACCGAAAGAAATGAATATTGCAGATAATCACTTCTTTGATATCGGTAGGAATATTTAAGAGTAGTCTTCAATGTGTGCTCCGGACATATGCAGCAAACCAAATCATTTGTTTTCTAAAGATTGAGATTTATTGAAGAGTTCTCAAAAACAAAATGTATAACATGCACAATTATAAAAAATAGACCAAACTACATGTTATTTGCTACTGAAAACAATATGCTTACGGCCATATGTTAGATTTGTTGATATTCTTTGGTAAGATAGGTTTTTACAAACGTAAATTTCAAACCATACTTTCTTCAAGATATGAAGCAGAACAACACAAAGCCAAAGTGTTTTCAGAATACATGAATACCATCAAAAACTGGATGCCATATGAATTGTTGTTCAGAAACACACGTTCAAAGTGACGTTAACAAGAGAACAGTTCAGTGTAACATAGCTGTAATATTTCAGGACTGTTAAGTTTCTCCCCATTCATTAATTTGAAAATGTAATTACTATAGTTTGCTTGCTGACTCTGTGTGATGTGAATGTGTGTGTGTGTGTGTGTGTGTGTGTGTGTGTGTGTGTGTGTGTGTGTGTGTGCGTGCGTGCGTCGGCGCGTGTGTGTGCGTGGTGCGTGCGTGTGTGTGTATGTGGTGTGTGTGTGTGTGTGTGTGTGTGTGTGTGTGTGGCGTGCGTGCGTGGTGTGTTGTGATGTGTGTGTGTGTGTGTGCGTGCGTGCGTGCGTGTGTGTGTTTGTGTGTGTGTGTGTGTGTGTGTGTGTGTGTGTGTGTGTGTATGTTTGTGTACGAGAGAGAGAGAGAGAGAGAGAGAGAGAGAGAGAGAGAGAGAGAGAGAGAGAGTGTGTTTCATGTTGCACTTACTGTAATCTGCAAAATGTTAAAACATTAAAGGTTACATTTACATTTCACAAACATCCCGAGAATCTAGAGATATTTACTTTACTCTGATAATGGACCTACTGCAATCTGTAAAACATTCCTTTCAAACCTATAGTTTCCCCATTCCTCCTTGTAAAAAGATCTCTTGCAATGTTTACTCTAAAACATTCATTTAAACGTATTCGTTGCACTCTGTTGAATTTTCACATGTTAAAGAAACTTACTCGATCCTTTGTAACTGCACGGCCTTCATTTAAAATCTGCTTTCCTTGCTACAACTTATCACATAGCTGATTGTTTACCTAAGCTAACATTGTATCGGCTCTGGTACTTATATGACATTTATTTAAAAACATTATTTTGCCAGTTGTACTCCGGATAATACTAGATAGTACTCACTTACAGTCGATATTCTAACCACTGTAGTTTGTAAAATGTCTCCAAAAAACTTGTCATACAGGCTCAACTCTGTACATTTTCATGAAAAAGCATTGTGTCACTGCAATCTGTACACATCCACTGCAGACTGTACACAATCCACTGCAGACTGTACACAATCCACTGTAGTCTGTACACAATCCACTGCCGTCTGTACAGCGTTTACTGACAGTATCTTCACTGTACAACGTTATGGATTTCTCGTAAATGTAATTATCTAAGTACTATATCTAATAAATCTCTCAAGTAACTATGAAATTGTGATCCCTAAGTCATTTATCAAAAGCTGATATTGCATACACTGCATCCTGTAAACCATTTACATGAAACCGAAATTGTCCACACTGAATTCTACAAACAATTCTCATGAACCTGAAATTGTGCACACTCTCTGATTCACGACCAGACGAAAACAAAATAGTAGGACCACATGTACAGAGCTTTTGAAGGCAAACACTCCACATGATTTCTTTACATTTCAACACTAGCAAACACATTTTGCAACAGACTTGTGGAAGGTGTCACCGTCGATTACAGACCAACCTTGCATAGCAAATGACTACAGGGTGCTTCCTCATTATTGACCAACCTTGCATAGCAAATGACTAAATGGGTGCTTCCTCATTCAAGATGTTGCAGTCAATTTTCTTCTCTCTTTGTTTTGCCAGAGGGGACTCCAGTACCTTCGCAAATCCCACCATCTCAATTCACCCCTACACATCTAAGACCAAATATCCATGTCTTCCGCCTCGTCAGCGAGTGAGGACCATGATCGTGTGATGTCCGTGTAGTCAAGCATGTTGGAGCTGTCATGCTTGGCTCGCCACAGGATGAACTTGCGGAATTCAAAGTACTGCTCCACTGCGTCCCGTCCCTCCGCTGTGTCCTCCTGCAGCCAGCTGACCGTCACCTGGTTGGGTAACATCGCCTCCTGGATTTCGTACACCAGCTGGAAACAAAGCACCACTGAGATCTGCATCCTTTGTTGTAGTCAATGCAGTCAGACACACATGATTATCCCCACAACACAAAATTTAGTGTGAACTTCATTCTAACGTTGCACATCTCCACGCACTTGTTTCGTGTTTAAAAATAGATATGTTGATGAATATCGAAACTATTGTTTTCAAAATGCATTCTTACTGTGATCCTGCCTTGTAATTGACATGCCTGTCGGTTCAAATCGTGAAAGATCTGCCCAGTCAGTTTCAGTTTCAGTTTCATTAAGGAGCAGTGACTGTATGCAGACAAGTCCATATTCGCTACACCCTATCCGCTAAGTTTTAAGACAACACTGCGCATGATTTAAAGCTGATGGATAAACAAATTAATGACTACGATGAGAGAATTTAAGAAGAGGGTCTCGTGGCTACGACTTTGCAGATGTCTGACCTACACATTATAGCCCATCGCAGCCAGTGAGGCCTTGAGTACCCACCTAACATTGGTTGTGCCCCAATGTGAAAAGCCCCAAACCTTGCATTTGTTGTGTACTTGACTTGAAAGATGACACAACTTTCCCTTCCCACAGGTTTTTTTTTTCTCTGCTTCTTTGACAACATGTCAGCCATGTTCTGTATGACTGTGCAAACACCAAAGAAGAAAACAGTCACGCTTGATCTGTGTGTAAAGCTTATCCTATCTTCATTTCAAATCTTTGTAAAACAAAACCAAAGCGTACACTTTAAACGTGTGTACGTTTCCTTGATTGCTTTTAACAAGAGGCGCTGCAGGCTGCTGACAGCACACTGCCGACAGCTTACCCTCACTTGGCTGTGGATGAGAAACATGGCCTGAATGGAATGTCAGGAGCTGAAGGGGCTGCTGCGTGCTGCTCTTCACTTTGTCTACCTGTCAGGTGTGACAGCTGGTCGAGGCAGGCAAACTGGGCCACACCTAAGCGGCCATCTCAGGGTGGACATGGCCATACCCAAACCGAAGGTGACAACGAAGAACGCCGTAGCAGAGCATAAGCCGAAGCCGTCAGAACTGGTATGTCATGCATGGATTGAAATCAGGTTGGACTGTGCAACGCATGAATCAAGATTAAGACTATCGACACGGACCCTCGTTATGCTCTATGTGCCCAGTGAACACTGCAGTCACTGCACTGACATTCCCTCAGGACACCTGATTTTGACCATCTTTAATTTTCCTTAAAAGTCTAAATCCGACAGTGACTTTATTTGTGTACATTGAAATAGAGCTAACTTTCATCTTCTTAAATGTTTTAAAAGTCAAAATAAGCATTTTGTTGTTGTTTGATTGAGTCGAAAATGACGTACTTCCAACATGTGATTCAGTGCTTGGAGATGTCAACGGGTTGGTTGCTATCTCTTCAAATTAACCAATGAAATCGACTGTTAGCAGCTTGCTAAATGGTATGGTATGACGTAGGAAGGACTGTATCTGTATGCGGACACCACTGGTTAAAATATCTTCCGTAAATTCGGTCATACTTATTTTTAGAAGACCGTCGCTATCATTCTCGCGATGCTTCCCGAGTGTCCGATCGCTTGCCGGGAGCATTTTCGCCCCACGTCGCCGAGTGGTAAGTCGGGCGCCGCGATCATTCTCGCGGCTGTTGCGAAAAAGTTAAATTATCTTTTTGATAATCGTGACGATCTCAAAGACTGTCCACTCACTTCAGCGTACTTCAGCTACTCCGAGTGCCACGGCAGTGAAGGTATCCATGTGTTTATTGACAGGTTCAAGAGACACATTCATTGTTTAACTGAGATGGCTGAACAAGGAAAATTGTTCCTGCAGGAAAAGTTGCTCTCTGGTGCACTACACAATCAAGCACGTTGAATCAGAGGAGGAATTCTAAGTGCATTGATGAAGAAGATAAACATGCTGAAACTTTTAATTCAGCTGCGTTGTTTTACCCGAGATCGCTGAAAAGGTGAATGGATGCAATATTTTTTTGCGGGAAATTTGCACTCTGATGTACCATACAATGAAGAGCGTTAAATCAGGGGAAAACATTCTAAGTGCATTGACGAAGAATACGAACATGCGGAAACTTTTAATTCAGCTACACAAGCAACATAACTGGATCACCTGCATCAGAACAATGACGGACGTGGGAATCTCTCTGGAGGAACCGGCAGCAAGCTTCTCCTTATCATGACAGTAGGAATGATGACAGTAAACCAAGAATGTACATGGTAGTGTTAGAACAGGACTCTACGCTGCAGGGCAACAAATTGTACTTTGAGATGCTAGCATATTTCACGAGTTGTCCAGACTGCACTAGGAATAGGAGAACTCAAGGTCAGAGTTATAGTTCATAAGTAGTCATTGCCTCTCTCTCTCTCTCTCTCTCTCTCTCTCTCTCTCTGACTTTTTCTAGTCTGGTTGCCAGCAAGACGCACTTTTCACAGCTCCAATAACATTTTTCCTCGTCTTCATAAGATAGCGTGTGAAATGAAGGTCTCCCCTCGAAAGCAGAAATATGCTGAACGCCGGCTGCGCGATATGACTTTGTCGTCCTTTAAACTTGAAGGCAGGGATCATCAGACTGTGGTGATTCCTAGCCTGACAATAATGTCCGTCCATTCTCTCGTTAAGCGACTCCTATGTCACAGTGCGGTAAGGTAAGATAATGTTGCTTATAGCCCCGCCGACCGCAAGGGGCCATATCAGGACGACTCCTATGTCACAGTGCGGTGTTTAGGAGACGATGTCCGTCACAGGACAAAAGGGACAAGAAATGGCGGAGGAACACCGGAAGCAAAAGGCAAGTGAACCTGTATCTTCCTCGTTCGGTTTGTTCCGACCGACCCCTCCCGGTGTACATACAATGGCGACAGAAGTGACAGCAACAATGGAGTCTCCTGTACTGACACGTGTCAGCATTCACACCAACCCGCTTCCCCTGTACCTTTGCCTGCACCGAGCTGGCTGTCCCCGCGAGGGAACACAGCACATCGACATGGCACTGTGCGACACAGACAGTGAGTCAGTGACAGTGCTTCCCAACTTAGACTTGTCATCTGACACTGATGTTGACAAGCGGGTGTTGGTGAAGATGATGTTGATAACTCTGCTGCAGTGTGTTAATATGATTCCTCTACAACTAACCCTACCCAACTAGAATTTAAAACATTTGTTTCAGCAGCAAATCTGTGCGACACAGACAGTAGAAGTGATTCTGCAGGTACCACGAGTGTTCAAACACAGCAGACACCCCATGCAGAAAACATAACATTGACAGACGTAGTGATGTACTTGGAAATAAGCGGCAAGGAACGTGAACGATCGCCTGTCGGAACTGAAGGGAACGGTGAGAGTCAGCACGACATGCAGCAAAGAGGTGGAGAACCGAAATCCTGACAATCCGTCGTGACTATTGCACTGTTGTAACTGCTGATAAACATCGGGAAAATTCCATTGACAGTTGCATGTGTTCTCATTGTGTTTACTGGTCTATACCATTCCCTGATCTGGAATCCAATCGCGATATAGGCTAGTTTTTTTTTTTAATGTAATGGTGATATTTCTTTCTTTTTTGTGTGTGTGTGTGTATGTACAGTCTCCAACTCCCAACCTTGTAAATGGGCTTTGTAAAGCTTACCACAATAAACCAATATTAATTGATTAATTAATTAATTCATTCGTTCATTCATTCATTCATTTATTCGTTCATTCTCTCTCTCTCTCTCTCTCTCTCTCTCTCTCTCTCCTCTCACACACACACACACACACACACACACACACAAAAGCGCGCGCTCACACATGCGCACACACAGACTACACACACACAGGCACACACAGGCACACACACACACACACACACAACACACACACACACACACACACACACACACACACACACGTACCGCCTTTCCCTGAGCGTTGTCCAGTTGACCCCCAATCAGATGAACGGCCGTGTCCTCGGGGTCCACCTTGCTCATCAGCTGCCCCAGACCCTTCCAGAACCTGCCACACCACCCCCAACCATCCATCTGTCTGTTGAGTACTTTGGCTAAGATGAAATATACACACACGTGTGTGTGTGTGTGTGTGTGTGTGTGTGTGTGTGTGTGTGTGTGTGTGTGTGTGTGTTTGTCTGTGTGTGTGTGTGTGTGTGTGTGTGGTGTGTGTGTGTGTGTGTGTGTGTGTGCTGTAACAAGCCTGTGATTCAGTGAAACATGTAGTGTAATTGGAAAATATCATCAAATATAAAAGATCAAAATTTCATTTATACTCGTGTGGGGAGAGGTGGGGGTATTTCATCAAAGATCGAAGTGTGTGTGTGTGTGTGTGTGTGTGTGTGTGTGTGTGTGTGTGTGTGTGTGTGTGTGTAGTGTGTGTGTGTGTGTGTGTGTGTGTGTGTGTGTGTGTGGTGGTGTGTAGTGCGTGCGTGCGTGCGTGCGTGCGTGCTGTGTGTGTGTGGGGATGGGGTGGGGTGCGTGCAAACGTGCGTGCATGTGTGTGTGTTTTTGTTTCTGTCATAAGACTGTAATTCAGTGACAGCTGTAGTGTTACTGGAAATGTCTTCAAAGATGCATCCATGGACGGCAACGTACAGTGAGACACTGGAGACTCAAGGCTAGATCTTCTGTTTATAGCCCAGGTCACCACAGGCGGTCATCTCAGGGTTGACACAGACAGACAGACAGAGACATAGATAGATGGACAGATAAACAGACAGACGGACGGACGGACGGATGGATGGATGGATAGATATATAGAGGGAGGGATGCGGATGGACGGACAAACAGACAGGTCAATAGACACGTGCATATATATATATATATATATATATATATATATATATATATATATATTACAAATGCAAACGTACATACATGATTAGACACATAGTATGTCGGTAGGTATCTTCCTAGTCGATAGATAGACAGACAGAAAGGGGGAGAGAGAGAGTGACTGATTTATGAAATGAATGCTTGATTGATTGAGTGAGTAAGTAAGTGAGTGAGTGAGTGAGTGACAGACAGACAGGCAGACAATCAGACAGTGACAAACAGGCTGATGGACAGGCCAATGGTCGGATGGACAGACGGCCACAAGAATGTTGAAAGATGAACGAACATGAGAATACAAAATATCACTGTGATAACTTAGCATCTATCATCAACAACATACTCTTTGATCTGCTGGTACTGAACTCTCTTCATCTTATGTGGTGTCAGAACAATCTTGTGGAACATATACAGGCACCCCTCGGCTCCCTGGAGGAAGAAACAGTCACAGGCACAAATTAGCCCGCTGAACTCAGGGGAAAAAAAGTAAACAGCGAACTACAAGACAGTGCAAACTTTCGAAGGTTGGGATAGATCTGGAAGAGTTTATTACCTGGTTCCAATCTTTGGCGATTTTTGTCATGATCCATGGATGCATTTGCTTGCATAACTGCTCTAACGTGCTTGAATCTAGTTGATGCCTTTGCTTGTCTCACTGTGGTGGATTGAACCACCGGATTATGTGACCGAGTAGGAAAGTTGCTGACCGAGTTGAAAAATTACTTCCCTTTAATAGATTAACGCGGTCTTACTGCCTACCCCTACTGTCTACCAACCAAGTACATCGGTGTGTTATGAATTCAAGCGGAGAAGGTCAAATTATACTTGCTGCATTTACGCCAAATTCTCGTTTCTCGTTATGCTGGCCTAGACCTTACACTTTCCTGAAAGTTCAAAGTGTAGGCCTAAGCGTCAGGGCACTTTCAACCCGGCATCAGGGTACCAGGTTCCGTTGATTCCACACACGTTCTGGGTGCCTGTCCCTGATCCCTGGGCTACACATGTAGCTGGTGGTCCACGACAACACAGGTTCTGGCTCACAGCCGGCTAGTCAAGCAGGCCCAACCACCTCGGTGACGTCACCTAGTCAGAAAACGCTCCCTTTACCTCTAAATCCAGCAACACTGCTGCAAAGAGTGTATTGGCCCTGCAACTGGAGGTCTACAGACAGGGAATGCCCTGCAGCCTCAAAACACTGGATGATGTCACAACACTGCAGCAAAGAGTGTATTGGCACTGCAGCTGGAGGTCTATAGATGGTGAATGCCCTGCAGGCTCAACAGACTGGATGATGTTACAACACTGCAGCAAAGAGTATATTGGCACTGCAACTGGAGGTCTATAGATGGTGAATGCCCTGCAGGCTCAACAGACTGGATGATGTCACAACACTGCAGCAAAGAGTGTATTGGCACTGCAACTGGAGGTCTATAGATAGTGAATGCCCTGCAGGCTCAAAAGACTGGATGATGTCACAACACTGCAGCAAAGAGTGTATTGACACTGCAACTGGAGGTCTATAGATGGTGAATGCCCTGCAGGCTCAAACACTGGATGATGTCACAACACTGCAGCAAAGAGTGTATTGCACTGCAACTGGAGGTCTATAGATGGTGAATGCCCTGCAGGCTCAACAACTGGATGATGTCACAACACTGCAGCAAAGAGTGTATTGGCCCTGCAACTGGAGGTCTATAGATGGTGAATGCCCTGCAGGCTCAACAGACTGGATGATGTCACAACACTGCAGCAAAGAGTGATTGGCACTGCAACTGGAGGTCTATAGATGGTGAATGCCCTGCAGGCTCAACAGACTGGATGATGTCACAACACTGCAGCAAAGAGTGTATTGGCACTGCAACTGGAGGTCTATAGATGGTGAATGCCCTGCAGGCTCAACAGACTGGATGATGTCACAACACTGCTGCAAAGAGGTATGGCACTGCAACTGGAGGTCTATAGATGGTGAATGCCCTGCAGGCTCAACAGACTGGATGATGTCACAACACTGCAGCAAAGAGGGTATGGCACTGCAACTGGAGGTCTATAGATGGTGAATGCCCTGCAGGCTCAACAGACTGGATGATGTCACAACACTGCTGCAAAGAGTGTATTTGGCACTGCAACTGGAGGTCTATAGATGGTGAATGCCCTGCAGGCTCAACAGACTGGATGATGTCACAACACTGCTGCAAAGAGGGTACTGGCACTGCAACTGGAGGTCTATAGATGGTGAATGCCCTGCAGGCTCAACAGACTGGATGATGTCACAACACTGCAGCAAAGAGTTATTGGCACTGCAACTGGAGGTCTATAGATGGTGAATGCCCTGCAGCCTCAAAACACTGGATGATGTCACAACACTGCAGCAAAGAGGTATTGGCACTGCAACTGGAGGTCTATAGATAGGTGAATGCCCTGCAGGCTCAACAGACTGGATGATGTCACAACACTGCAGCAAAGAGTGTATTGGCACTGCAACTGGAGGTCTATAGATAGTGAATGCCCTGCAGGCTCAAAGACTGGATGATGTCACAACACTGCAGCAAAGAGTGTATTGGCACTGCAACTGGAGGTCTATAGATAGTGAATGCCCTGCAGGCTCAACAGACTGGATGATGTCACAACACTGCAGCAAAGAGTGTATTGGCACTGCAACTGGAGGTCTATAGATGGTGAATGCCCTGCAGGCTCAACAGACTGGATGATGTCACAACACTGCAGCAAAGAGTGTATTGGCACTGCAACTGGAGGTCTATAGATGGTGAATGCCCTGCAGGCCTCAACAGACTGGATGATGTCACAACACTGCAGCAAAGAGTGTATTGGCACTGCAACTGGAGGTCTATAGATAGTGAATGCCCTGCAGGCTCAACAGACTGGATGATGTCACAACACTGCAGCAAAGAGTGTATTGGCACTGCAACTGGAGGTCTATAGATAGTGAATGCCCTGCAGGCTCAACAGACTGGATGATGTCACAACACTGCAGCAAAGAGTGTATTGGCACTGCAACTGGAGGTCTATAGATAGTGAATGCCCTGCAGGCTCAACAGACTGGATGATGTCACAACACTGCAGCAAAGAGTGTATTGGCACTGCAACTGGAGGTCTATAGATGGTGAATGCCCTGCAGCCTCAAACCCTGGATGATGTCACAACACTGCAGCAAAGAGTGTATTGGCACTGCAACTGGAGGTCTATAGATGGTGAATGCCCTGCAGCTCAACAGACTGGATGATGTCACAACACTGCAGCAAAGAGTGTATTGGCACTGCAACTGGAGGTCTATAGATGGTGAATGCCCTGCAGCCTCAAAACACTGGATGATGTCACAACACTGCAGCAAAGAGTGTATTGGCACTGCAACTGGAGGTCTATAGATGGTGAATGCCCTGCAGGCCTCAAAAACTGGATGATGTCACAACACTGCAGCAAAGAGTGTATTGGCACTGCAACTGGAGGTCTATAGATGGTGAATGCCCTGCAGGCTCAACAGACTGGATGATGTCACAACACTGCAGCAAAGAGTGTATTGGCACTGCAACTGGAGGTCTATAGATGGTGAATGCCCTGCAGCCTCAACAGACTGGATGATGTCACAACACTGCAGCAAAGAGTGTATTGGCACTGCAACTGGAGGTCTATAGATGGTGAATGCCCTGCAGGCTCAACAGACTGGATGATGTCACAACACTGCAGCAAAGAGTGTATTGGCACTGCAACTGGAGGTCTATAGATAGTGAATGCCCTGCAGGCTCAACAGACTGGATGATGTCACAACACTGCAGCAAAGAGTGTATTGGCACTGCACGCAACTGGAGTCTATAGATGGTGAATGCCCTGCAGGCTCAACAGACTGGATGATGTCACAACACTGCAGCAAAGAGTGTATTGGCACTGCAACTGGAGGTCTATAGATGTGAATGCCCTGCAGGCTCAACAGACTGATGATGTCACAACACTGCAGCAAAGAGTGTATTGGCACTGCAACTGGAGGTCTATAGATGGTGAATGCCCTGCAGGCTCAACAGACTGGATGATGTCACAACACTGCAGCAAAGAGTGTATTGGCACTGCAACTGGAGGTCTATAGATGTAATGCCCTGCAGCTCAAAGACTGGATGATGTACAACACGGAGCAAAGAGTGTATTGGATGCAATGGGGTTAATAGATTGTGAATCCCGCAGGCTATGACCTGGATATTCAAACACTCGCAAAGAGTTATGCAAACGGGGAATAATTAATGTAAAGTTAATTTACCATCAAAATTTTGGGCCTGGAGGCAGATATGTGCAGCTAAACAACGGATATTCAAACATCAGAAAGGTCAACTGGAGGTCTAAGATGGTGATGCCCTGCAGGCTCAACAGACTGGATGATGTCACAACACTGCAGCAAAGAGTGTATTGGCACTGCAGCTGGAGGTCTATAGATGGTGAATGCCTGCAGGCTCAACAGACTGGATGATGTCACAACACTGCAGCAAAGAGTATATGGCACTGCACTGGAGGTCTATAGATGGTGAATGCCCTGCAGGCTCAACAGACTGGATGATGTCACAACACTGCAGCAAAGAGTGTATTGCACTGCAACTGGAGGTCTATAGATGGTGAATGCCCTGCAGGCTCAACAGACTGGATGATGTCACAACACTGCAGCAAAGAGTGTATTGGCACTGCAACTGGAGGTCTATAGATAGTAAATGCCCTGCAGCCTCAAAAGACTGGATGATGTCACAACACTGCAGCAAAGAGTGTATTGGCACTGCAACTGGAGGTCTATAGATAGTAAATGCCCTGCAGCCTCAAAAGACTGGATGATGTCACCAGATGTAAGCCCTAGCAGACAGAGGCCAAACTAGGCCTTGTTTGATATGTCGAGTAGTGGTTTCTATTTTATCGTTTTTGTTTTGTTTTGTTTTTTGATGTATTCAAAGCAAAGTTTTGTGAGTCAAAATTCACTTCATTTACGTCAGTGTGCTGATTGATCCTGCATCATCTCAGACACATCCCTCTTCTGTACGTCTGGCGAGCAAGCAGTCTAGTGCAAAAGCCGTGGGAAAATTACATCATAATGATGATAATAAAGTTAATTTATATAGCGCCTATTCTCTAAAAATTCGGGCTCTAAGCGAAGGCACACGATAAGATGTGACAAGCTAAAAACAAGACAGGAAATTACTTTACACAAAAGCAATATCAAGGAACATGGTACAAAATATACCACATTAATGTAAACACATGTTTTACGCAAGCCTACCACAAGCACCCCCATCCACACACGCGCGCGCGCGCGCGCGCACACACACACACACACACACATACACGCGCGCGCGCACGTACACACACACACACACACACACACACACACACACACACACACACACACGCACGCATGCACGCACACGACCACACACACACACACACACACACACACACACACACACACACACACCCCCCCCCCCCCCACACACACACACACACATGTTTAACGTGGATGGAGGAATGGCATCACAGACGATGTGAAGGGGTTGGTGCTCTGAACGGGGGGCAGACTACCTGACACATGAACAGAGCGGACTTGGCTTGCAGCCGGCAGTGCTCACTGGAGCCCTGGCAGTGCCTGCAATGGCAGAACAACCAGAGACAACAGTCAGACAGCTGCGAATGGCAGAACAACCAGAGACAACAGTCAGACAGCTGCAATGGCAGAACAACCAGGACAGCAGTCAGACAGCTGCAATGGCAGAACAACCAGAGACACAGTCAGACAGCTGCAATGGCAGAACAACCAGGGACAGCAGTCAGACAGCTGCAATGGCAGAACAACCAGAGACAACAGTCAGACAGCTGCAATGGCAGAAACAACCAGAGAACAGCAGTCAGAACAGCTGCAATGGCAGAACAACCAGAGACAACAGTCAGACAGCTGCAATGGCAGAACAACCAGGGACAGCAGTCCGACAACTGCAATGGCAGAACAACCAGAGACAACAGTCAGCTGCAATGGCAGAACAACCAGAGACAACAGTCAGACAACTGCAATGGTTGCCCAAAATACGAAATGTTTCAAAAACACAGATACTGTGTTTATTAATTGTTTGGGTCGGTTTGACTCTATGATTTTCGTTCCTTGACTGTTTATTCACCTCTGTGTGTGTGTGTGTGTGTGTGTGTGTGTGTGTGTGTGTGTGTGTGTGTGTGTGTGTGTGTGTGTGTTGTGTGTGGTGTGTGTGTGTGTGTGTTGAAAGGCGGAGCTGATTAGTGGGTGTGTGTGCATAGGTGTGGGTGTCTGTTTGAATCTCTGCGTGTGCTTGGTTCTTTAACTTCTGTTCATAGAAAGTGACATTGCGTGCAAAGGCACAAGAATACACGAGCTGCCTTTTGTGTGTGTGTGGTGTGTGTGTGTGTGTGTGTGTGTGTGTGTGTGTGTGTGTGTGTGTGTGTTGTGCGTGCGTGCGTGCGTGCGTGCGTGCGTGCGTGCATGTGTGTGTGTGGGGATGGGGTGGGGTGCGTGCAAACGTGCGTGCATGTGTGTGTGTGTTTTTTTTTTTTCTGTCATAAGACTGTAATTCAGTGACAGCTGTAGTGTTACTGGGAAATGTCTTCAAAGATGCATCCATGGACGGCAACGTACAGTGAGACACTGGAGACTCAAGGCTAGATCTTCTGTTTATAGCCCAGGTGTGTGTGAGTGTGCGTGCGCGCGTGCGTGCGTGCGTGCGTGCGAGCCTGCGCGCGCGCGCGCGCGGCGTGTGTGTGTGTGTGTGTGTGTGTGTGTGTGTGTACACGGATTTTCGTCTCCATCTGCGCGTGCATTTAATTGGGTGTGAGTCCTCTGCGTGTATTTGCGCGTGCGTGCGTGCGTGCGTGCGTGTGTGTGTGTGTGTGTGTGTGTGTGTGTGTGTGTGTGTGTGTGTGTGTGTGTGTGTCCGTCTGTGTGTGCGTGCGTGTGTGTGTGTGTGTGTGTGTGTGTGTGTGTGTGTGTGTGTGTGTGTGTGTGTTTTCTCTCTGTGAGTCTGTGTATATGTATGTTTGTGTGTATGCATGTATGTGCGTGCTAGTATCAGGTATATAGATAACACATACTTACAGAGCAAATCGTTGAAAGTGCAGGTGTCAAAAACAGAAAGAACACGTTACTAAAAGATTCTCTCTCTCTCTCTCTCTCCTCTCTCTCTCTCTCTTCTCTTCTCTCTCTCTCTCTCTCCATAATCCGTTCGTTCTCTCTCTCTCTCTCTCTCTCTCTCTCTCTCTCTCTCAATCCTCTCTCTCTCTCTCTCTCTCTCTCTTCTCTCTCTCTCTCTCCTCTCTCTTCCTCTCTCTTCAATAACTCCTTCTCTCTCTCTCTCTCCACACACACCAACACAATCTCTCTCTCTCTCCTCTCTCTCTCTCTCTCTCACCACATACACACACACACAATAGTTCGTTCTCTCTCTCTCCTCTCTCTCCTCATCTCTCTCTCTCTCTCCCCTCCCCTCATTCTCTCTCTCTCTCTCTCTCTCTCTCTCTTCTCTTCTCTTCTGGAAACTAAACAGGTTTCCAGTGTTCATAAAATCGAACATAAAACGTGTCGCATTTTTAAAACCTAATGAGAATGCTGTTACCTTTAGATGAAGAGAATAAGAGAAACTGGG
>JAMYXO010001952.1:0-26307 GCA_033310375.1 Conus canariensis
AAATTTAAAACGAATCAGAGCGATTTACGCAAAAAAAATTGTGAAAGGGGCTTTGTAACTTACCATGGCCTTGGCGGGCAATGTTTTAAAGGTCAGTTGGTGGCCGATTCTACGGCTACCGGCCTTCATGTCGAAGGGGGGGCAAGAAAAAAAAACGTGTTACTCCCATGTTAAAAACGGGGAATGAGAATGAGGGTTTACACTATTTTTGCTCCTCCCCGTCTTTTTCTAGGGTCTTTGCTCCGCTGGGGGCAAAGTGGGGTGGCCCGGGGCCCCAAACCCCTTCGCGGCGAGACATTTGGTCAGACACCTTTTGAAATCAGGCGTTCCAAAGGCTATTTTGGAACGTGCAGACAACCTTAAAGCAAGTCCCATGAGCATGAAAACCCACTCTGCCCCGACGTTGGGGCTTTTAACGGACGGGGGTTCGCGATGGACACTCGCTTTCGGAATGACTTTAGTCCAACGGAGGAGGGGGCCCTGCAAGGGGGGATGGGGGCAAAAAGAGGTGAAGTCAGGATCTGCGTCCAAAAACGACGACTTGCAAGGAGGAAACGAGGACCTGACGAGGAGCTGGACCCCCTGGAGGGGGGAAGACGGAGCCCTTTTGGGGGGAGGGTCCAAACGCAACACCTATTTTACGGCCTTTTAACGCGGAGAGCGAGACCCAGGGGGCGTGAAGGTGGGGTAAAGGACCAAATTTAAAAAAAAAAATTACAACTTTCTGAGGACATACATTTGGTGGGGTGCCCCGTATTAACTCCAAACCTGACTCGCCTTTAAAGCAGTGCGTGTTTAGTAAGAAGAAATCGTGCTGAAACCAAAGGGGGAAAGCCCCGGGGGGGAGGAACATTTCCGTTGGTGGGACTTCTCTACTCAAGTGAGAGAGGTGGGAAACGGTTGACTAAAATGGAAAAGGCATGATTTTTTCTGTGAAGGCCAGGGGGGAGATGCGATCATCTCTAACGGATACATAAATTACCTTGGGGAATTTTTAAAAAGGGGGTGTTTTTGCCCTGTTTCCCCTTTTCCATGTTTGTTAATGAATAACTTTTGAAATTCAAATGATGGACCCAAAGAAGCTCATTGTAAATTTATTTTTATGGGGTTTTTTTATTTTCTCTTAGCTGATGCGTTTTACTGAGTAAAAGCAATGTTGGTTTCAAAAATCAAACAGTTTAGAAAGAGTTCTGCATCACCAAAGTTGAACGAAACAGCAAAAAGTAATATTATAGTTTTAAAAAAAAAGGTGAACTTTTGCTGCAGAAAAAAAATAACGACAACGGAGTAATATTGTCATTATTCTTCCCGAACAACAAACGTTAGCAGCAATTAATTCCACCTGTACCCAAAAAACCCTTTTGTTATTAAAACTGATTTGTTAATCATCATGAATAAAAAGACCATTAAACGTTCGCTCTGTATTTGTTTAAGCTTTCGAATGCAAAAGATGTGTCAAGACAGTAAATATGGTATTTATTTTTGTTAAATGAATTTGTATTTATAAAACGGCGGTTTTTATCTAAAGGGGGTTATGGTTTTTGAATAAACACTGCGTCAGCGTCAGCGCTCTCTTTCTCTCCCTTCTTTCTCTCTCCTCAACAAAATCGCACACACATAACAAAAAAAAAACGCACACACGCCACGCAACAAAAACGCATACCAACCATTTTTGCTTAATGAGTTTCGCCCTCTCTTTTCCTCTTCCCCTCTCTGTCTCCCTTTTTGTCTGTCGTCTCTCCTCTCAGGTGCTTTTTTTAATAGAAAGAAGGTGGCTTTTGTAAAATGCATAGCATTTTTTAAAAATATCGGAAGAAAACAAAAATAGGCCCTTTTTTGGTGTCCTCAAACTCGAAATGCAAACAACAATTTAACGCGGGTTTTCCCAAAAGTTTTTGATGCAAAAGTCCAGCCCGTTCGTTAGGGGTGGTAGAATCTCATGCTTTTTTTTAAATTTTTGGGATTCACATCAAAACCCTAATGATCTTGTTTACTGAAAACGGGTCGATATTCTATTCATGTAAACGGCACACTCTATGCATTACTCGGGTTTTTTAAAAAATTTTCGAATGAAAAAAAAACAGGCTGCCGCTCAAGACTTGCAGGGTTTTAAGGGTTTTTGATGTGCGTGGAAAGAACGCTTGGGTGTGGAGGATCGGTGATTTTTTGTTGGGGGGGGGGGAAAAAAGGATCTGGGTTTTTTATTTTGGATCAAATTGTGGAAAATTTTAAAAGTTTTCCGAAAAAAGGGGAAAAGGCAAAGGGTTTGGCAACAATAAAAAGGAAAAGCTGGGATGAACTTTCACACCCCCACACCCACGCGCGCGCGGGCACACACACATAAACACACCAAAACCCCCCGGTGCACACACGCTCTACAACCACAAAACACACAACATTTACACCACATACACAAAACACAAAAAATCACTTACGAGGGCACCACCATGAAAAACCCCCCCAAAACACCACAAACACACACACACCAACAAACAAAACCCACAAAAACCCATGTCAAAGAAGGGGTGGTGTAAATTCGAAAACTGATTTTACATTTTTTTTCCCCATAAAAAATTTGCCAAGCCAAACAAAAAAATCCTTTAGAGAATCTTGCCCCTCATCCTAAATTCTATTTGCTCTTTCTCATCCCGGGCAGCAAAGTCTATGACTCAGAAAGTGTGTATAAATTTTTACAACTTTTAAAATTTTTCGATGGGTATACGGTCTTTTTTTTTGTTTAAACGAAATTCCAAATGCAAAACAGAGGTCCCAAAAGAGGTGTACACATAAAATGTATTTACAAAAACATATTTGCACTTACAGCCCACCTTTTTCTGGGATGGAGCAAAACTGCTACTACAAAATACTGCTACTACTACTTATCTCCCGCTCCCCCCCCCTCCCCTTCCTCACTCCCTCTTCTCTCTCTCTCCCTTTTTCCTCTCTCTCCCTCTCTTTCCTCTTTCTCATTTTCTCCCTATTAAACTCACTATATATTTAAAATTTTTTGAAAATTTTTGTCTGTTTTTGTTTTTGGGTTATTTCTTTATCTTAGTCAAATCGGGGGGAGGGTTTTCAGTGGGGGACTGTTCTCCCAGTGATGCTGTTTTTGCATAGAGCTGTGCCGGTCAGGTTTGGAGGGGAAAATGTCACTGTGAGGGATTTGCGTCAAAAGTTTATAAAGATTGCGTGAACTGGGTACTGAATTGTACTAAAAACCATTTCTGAACATGATATGCCCCGAGGGTTGATTGAATATAGGCTTTTTTTTTATTTTCAGAAAAAAAAAGGGAGGAAAAGACCATGGCCCCTGGGTTTTAAAAAGGGTAAATAACTGCATCATCAAAAAAAAACCAGAAAAACTACCGCCACGACTGTGCAGAACCGAACTTCAAGCCAACCCCCAACGGAAAAGCCTCAAAAAAAAAAAGAAAAGCAAATGACGTTAGGGAGAACCAAACCTGCTCCAGACCTGAATAAAGTCAACCTCTGAGGCTGGGGGTTCCAAATGAAAAAGTAAATTTTAAAAAAGAACCATGTTTTGTGAAGTTTCCACATAGAGATATTTTTAAACGCAGCCGCAAAAACACAAGGGGCCAGCAACCCCCCCTGGGCCCCCAGCAGATCTTTTTGCTACTGGCATTTTTGAGGAAGCGGGAAACCCCCGTTGGGATGAAGGCCAAGTTTTTTAAATGGAGGCCTTTGGCAAGAAAGAAAAAGGGGGGGGTATCGAACGCTGTTAACCAGGAACCCCGTAAGGTGAAAAGAGGCCACAGTTTTTTGAATGGAGACCCTTTTGGCAAAAAACGAAGAGACGGTTCGAACACTTTTAACCGGGAAAACCCCGTGAAGGTGATGAAAGGCCACAGTTATTTTGAAGGGAGACCTTTCAAGAAACGGAGACGGATCGAACCTTTTAAAACCAGGAACCCGTGAGGTGCGTTGTAGGGTTTCAGACCGCTCATTCAAGCTGTTAAATAAATAGTACACTAAACGATCGATTATTCTTAACCTTTTTGATTCTGCTTAAAACCGCATCCGGACTTTTTGTTTGCTGATGCCGCGCCCCAACGACACAGAGCGTGAGCAGCACGCAATGGTGCCCTTTACGAGCTGGGACAATTTGGTCTCACCATCAGCACCAAAAAAAACCCAACTGATGATCGCTGCACCAGGTAAACCCACCAGAACCACACTTTATGGAAAGGGGAGAACTTACAGGGATTTTACAATTCACCAAACTGGGGAGCCACTCCACGAGCTGGAACTTGAGCAGAGGTCAGGGAAAAGATGCCAAAAACCCTCTGTGTTTGGGACCGGAAAAAAGTCTGGGAGCGAGGACTAAGCTTTAACCACCAAAGGCCAAGGTCTCCTGCAGGGGTACTAACCACTCTCCTCTATGCCAGTGAGACCTGGACTGTCTACAGCAACCCCAAACACCAGCCATTTTCCTTCACTTCTCCGCAAAGGACTCCTACACACAAGTGGCAGGAAAAGTCCCAGACACCGAGTTCTTGGAAAAGACCAGCTCCCCAGCATCTACACTCTCCCCAGAAATCCCGGCAGAGGGGCCCGGCCCATCGCCCCAAATCCCCAGATAGTCGATTTGCCGAAACAACTGCGAAAGCAAAAACCGAGTCGGGCAGGCGAAAAGTTTTTTTTGGGGGGGAAAGGGGGGGGGGGGGGGCAAAAAAAACTTTTTTCAAGGACTGCCTCAAAGTGTCCCTAAAAAGGCCGGGACATCAACCTAAACACCTGGGAGTCCTTCCCCCGGGAAACCGCCCCAGCCTGGCAAAGGGCACCCATCACAAATGGTGAAAGTACATCAGAGGGGGAAAACCAAAAGAAAAAAGCTAAAGAAAAAGCAAAGCCGCGCGAAAGGGCCAGGGGGTTTACCTCCACCTCCATTTTTGGCACCCCCCCCCAAGGGCCCCCCCACATTGGGCTTTCCTTTCCCGGGGCCCCAGATCGCCCACCAGCCACCTGCGGCCCCCACACTCGGGCCCCTCCCCATTGAATTGAAGTCATGGTCATTTTCGAAATCAAAAGGACAAGGGCCAATACTTAAATACAATAATTTTTTTTTTAAGTGTGTGTATTTAGGGTATGTGGAAAATATAGATGTGTGTGTATAGGTGTTGGTATGTTTCTCCCCCCCCCCCCCCCCCCCCCTTTTCCTTTCCCAGCTGTTTTTTTTTAAAATTGTTTAAACCATCCCCTTTTTCCCCTCCCCCCCAATAACATCAACACCAAAAATTGGGCATTACCAATTCCCTTTTTTGCAATTTTCAGCCCCCCTTTTTTCCTCCCCCAAAACATACACACAAACCCTTTCCTCCCCCTTTTTACCTCACACACAAGTTCAGCGGGCTTTTTTTCCCCCTCTCATTTCACTTTTCCCTTTTTGTCACATCAATTTATTTTCCCTTCCAGGTCCCCTTTTCTTTATCGGTTTTCTTTTTTAATTTTATACACCTTCTCCTCTAAAAGGGTTTCCCCTTTCCCTCTTTCCTTGCATATGTGCGTTGAAGGGTAATGTAGCATGGGGGGACACAACACACACACACACACACACACACACCACACACACACACCCCTTTTCTTTTTTTTTCCTTTCTCCCCTTTCCTCTTTTTTATTTTTAATAAAAATGCTAGCTCTTTTATCTTTGATCTTTTCATTTCTTTTTCCAGCTACTGTTCCCAATATTACACACTTACAACTATCATTATCACCCATCCAATATACTTTTTTCCCTTTCTATTCATTGACCTTTTTCTATTTTTTTTTTCACAAACAACAAAATTACTACAAGTTTACTTCTCCCTTTAATTACTATCAAACATTGCTATCAAAACTGTCATCACATTATAAACAATACTGTTTACCCATCACATAAATATCATCATATGCCCACCATCATTATCATCATAAACATTATCACCCATTACAACTGGGGTTTTTGGCTGTTTTACTTTTGACTATCGTTAACATCACACCATTATCGTAAAAATTACGGGGTCCTGATATCCACAAATTTCCATCCCCACAACATTTTGAAAAAAGATGGGCAAAAAATACTTAAAAAAAAAAAAATTAAAATTTGTTAGTGTGGGGTCCCCCCCCCCCCCCCCCCCCACCCTTTTTTCTTCCTTTTTTTTTTTTTTTTTTTTTTCCACCCAACCACTGATTTCCCCGAAAACCCCCCAAATTTGTCGCTTTTGTCAATGTAGTATAATAGAATATAGAAAAAAAAACAAAAAACCCCAGAGAGAGAAGAGAGAGAGAGAGAGAAGAAGAGGAGAGAGAGAGAGGGGGAAAAGCCTTTTTAAAAAAATTTCTTTTGGGCGTGGGCCCAAATAATGATCATCTTGTTGTAGTGATCGTCTTACCATCATCATCGTCGCCCATCATAAAAACAGACAGCGAGAACAGCACATTTTAGGGTCGCAGAAATAATGTATATGAGAGAACTATAAAAAAAAGGCCCATTCTGGCTCACCCACCTCCCCCAAGCCCCAAAACCGGCTGAACCGGTTTCGCGGGTTGTTTCTCCCCCCGGCTTACCCAAAATGCCTATTTTATAGTTCCTAATAGTAAACATTTTCCCAAACAAAAATAATGGGTGGGATTACCTTTTTTTTAACACTAATTTAAAAAACTTTTGAATTTTAAAATTTTTTTGCTTAATCCTTCTTTTTTCTTGATCGTTTTCAATAACATCTTTTTCCACGCATCCCCTTTTAAATAAAATGCGTCCTTTTTTTTCATGTGGAATAAAACTACATTTTTTTAACCCTGTTTTTCTAAAGTTTTTTTTAAAAACTGATTATTTTTTGACAAAAAAATCCACACATTTACCCCCCCAGCATGCCCCTTTCCACTGAAAGCCGGGTTTGGGGCCCCAACAGCCCATCTAAAATAAATATGCCCGGCTTTTCCCCCAAACAGTCTGTACTACCCATTGGGTTGGGGGGCACTTTTTGGGCAAAGGGCCCAAACCCCAAATTTTATAACAAAGCAGTAAGTCAGCAGCCGAGCGCCCCTGTTTACAAACTGGGTTCCCCCCTATTTTTCTGATCAAAAATCAATAAAACCCCGCCTCGCGGGGCCCTACTCCCTTTTCTTCTCCCCCCGGGGCTCGCGGCGCGTTTTTGGCCGGTCCCCTTCAACTTTATTGATCAGCAAATTTTTCTTGAACATTCCAAAATGGGAACCACCACTTCGCCGTTTTCAGTGTGCGGTCGGTTTGTTGGTGTGTGGGGTTTACGACTTAACAAAAGACAAAGGCCTTTGTTTACACAAAAACACACAAAACAGCAGTTATTTGACAATGTACATACCTTTTTCACATCCGCCCCACTGCCAAAACCGGGCGGGGGGTTTTTAAAGCAGAAAGTTTTTTTTTGGGCGAAAAACGCGATGGTTTTGGTTAATAAAAATTGTCAATTTGGGGAGTTTCTTATTTTTTAATCCAATAGGTCTGCCCGCACAGGGGGGCGGCCTAAACACGTTCCTTTGCTATAGCGTGAGCTGCCTCTTTCTCTGTTCTTCATCGCGTTTAAAACTAGATTTGCAGCCCGCCCAAAACCCAATCACTGCAAAGCGCCCACGAAACATCCTGTTCATCACAAAGAAAAGGGGCTGACATATCAAATGCCCAAGTGGTCCTACCTTTTTTCCCTTTTTGGGGGCCCCAAGCCCTTAATTAATCACCCCAAGTCCTTAATTAATCACCCCAAGCCCTTAATTAAGTCACCCCAAGTCCTTATTAAGTTTTTAAAATTAAGCCCCAACCCCAAAGTCCAAAATTAATTTTACCCCAAGCCCTTTAAAATTAAGTCACCCCAAGTTCCTTAATCAAGTTCCCCCCAAGTTTTTTAATCTATTTTTAAATTAAAATTTCCCTTTAAGTTTTTAATAAAGTTACCTCAAGTTTTTAAACTTAAGTTATTTTAAAAGTTTTTTAACTTAAAGTAAATCCCAGGGACAACCAGTTTTTTAAATTAAAGGGTTAAAATTTATAATTATTTTTTTAAGTTCTTGAAATATTATTCCATCTAAATGGATCAAAATAAACTTTTGTTTTTTTGGCGGTTTCTGGCATGCTTTTTTTTTTGGGTTTCTGTATTTAGGGGTTTGGGAGATTTTTTTGACTTTTTTGGGTTTTTTGCTGGCGTTGTTTATAATTTTAAAACCCGGGAAAAACCCCCCCCAGCACAATGCCGCCAAAAATGCCCTTTGTTTTAAGTTCAATATTCCTTTAAAAAACTTTGGTGTTGAAAGGCCTTGAATCAACTTGTGAATTTACAGCGGCATTGAAAAAAACGTTGGCTTTGGGCGGTTTTATTTTTTCTTTAAATGAGTTACATTCTGTGATTGCAAAAATTAATTTTTTTGTTTGATCCACTCGCTAATTTTTTTTTCCTGTTTTGCAACGCCCCCCAGGATGGGGAAAGGTTTTTTCCCTGGTCCTTTCTCCACCTGATTCAATTTTTTTCCTAAATTCTGCTGATTTTCTGGCTGGGTCATTTTGAAGGGAAAAAAAAATCTATAGATTAAAATTTTTTTAAAACCCCCATGTTTTAATGGCGATAAAAATTTTCCCCAAAAACGTTTTTTAAGATCAAAACCTAGGACTCAAATGCCTTTTTTTTAAAAAGGGGGATCCTGGGAAAAAACCCATAAAAAAAAATTTTTGTTCAGAAAAAAAAGGGACAAACCCAAAAATACTTTTAGTGTACAAACTAAAAACCCTTTTCCCCCAACCCCTTTTTACCTTCGACCCCATTTTGCGCTTCATCCCCTTTTTGTAAAACTTTACAATGCCCTTGCGTCGACTTCTTTTTTAATCTGTTCTATGATTTTTTCCCTTTTTCCAAGGTACTGTTTTTTTTTTTCCAAAACGCCCCCAAAAAAATAAAAGTTTTTCCCTTTTTTTGGCGAATAATAGCTTGGCATCAACTTGATCATTTTAAGCAGGAATTAAATCATCGCATTTTCATTTTTTATTAATGAAAAATATTATTTTATTTTTTTTAAAATCACCGAAAAAACTATTACTAACCTTTATACCATTCGGGCGTTTATTGGGGCCTAAGGGGTAGGATACACAATGCTTGGTAAAAGCCTGTTAAAAAAAAAACCCCGATTTTTGGCAAACTAACTTTGAAGCCCCCGAAAAAGTTTGATTGCTTTTATTACAGCTTCATTTGAAAAGAAAGATTTTCTAGTTAAGCAAGGAATAATTCCAGACAGAATCAAAAAGGAAAAATTAAAAAAAAAAACCCTTTTAAAAAAAAGGGGCTCACTCGTTTTGAGTTTTGGGGGGGCGCTGGGGGTTAATGCCTTGCTTTTAGGGGAAGAAATTACGCTTTGGGTCTCCCGGGGGGAAATGACGGGCAAAGAGAAAAAGACAAAACAAAGCAAGGACAACTACCCCGCAGCACAAGCTGCTAAAAAAGGGCAAGAACTAAACAGTTTTTTTTAATTAACATGAACTGAAAAAACAGGGACTTTGAAACCCTTAAAACTTTTAAAGATGTTAAATCAAGAAAATAAAAGAATTTTTATCTTGTAACAGGAAAACCCAAATCGAAAACATTGCCTCCCCCAAAAATTTTCAGCGATTTTTATAAACCCAAACCAGAAAAACAAAAGTTTGCAAGAAAAAATTGTTTATTGCCTTTGGCATACCTTTTTGTGTTTTTTTGTTGCCCCTAATTTTTGGCTAAAATAAAAAATGAAAAAGATCTTTTAAATTCGCCAAAAGGGAAATTAAGGGGAAAGGGGAATAACAAAATTTAAAAAAGCTAAGCCAAGCAGCGGAGTCAGAAAAAACAAACAGCAAAGGGAAAGGGTTTTTATCAAAACAAGCGTTTTTGGCAAATTTATTACCGGGCCGCCTAAACAAATACAGAGCCCAAACATTTTGTAAAATATAACTCCAAAGGGACACCCATCAAATGGATTTTCTTTTATTTACCCCCAAAATACGATTAGACAAAAAGATTTAAGTAAAAACATTTACGCTTTACTTACCCTTCAAGATACAAAGAGGGCGGAACCATTAACAAAAAAAGGGGTTTCGGCTGTTGCTGTCGCTAAAACAACGATATATCAACGAGGACCCTTAACTTATCCTCGCATGATTCAAGCCGAGATGGTAAAAAAATTTAAAGGACAAGTAAAAACAATTTTTGTAAAACATAGAGTTACCAAAAAAAGAGGCATTCCCCGGGTTTTTCACAGATCACGGGGTTTTGGGTTTTTTTAAAAAAAAAAATTTTTTTTAAAAAAAACCTTTTTTTTTTTTTACCCCCCTTTAAAAAAGCCCCTTTTTTCCCTCCTCCCCCTTTTTAATCACAGAGAGCTGTTTGAAAATTTTCCCCCGAACCCAGAATGGGTTAAAAAGGCGGCCCCATTTTTCCCGCACAATGAAAATAAAAATTTTAAAGGTCTAAAAACCAGAAAAACCCCAAACAGAAAAAAAACAATAAATTTTGTTGAAGGAGAGCCCCCCCCCCCACCCAAGCAAACTTTTAAACCCTTTTGGTTTTTGAAATGAGATACCTTTATTCGCCGGAGAAGGAAAGGGGGACACCGCTTCAGGAAAACAATCCAGTTTGGGGAATTTGATCCTATGAGATAAAAAAAATTGTGAAAATGAATCCCCCCTTTAAATTATTTACGAAAAACTACAAAAACAAAACAAACCACCCCCCAAAAAAACCTTTTGTAAGGGAAAAGAACTGCGAAAAATCCCCCCAAACCACAGTTCCATTCGTTTAAATTTTTTTTTTAAAAAAAATTTAAAAATGGGGGCAAGAATGGAAAAGGGAAAAGAATCCTTACAAAAATGGCACGGGAACAAGAATGGTGAAGGAAGAGCCCCTAGAAATAAGCGAGAAATATTTGTTTATAATCTGCTATTAGCCCTAATATTTAAGAAAAATTAAATCATCCCCAGCAGACAAAAAACCCCCAAAATTTTGGATTGGGAGCAAAATATATTAAAAAAAAAAAAAAATTTCGAGCGCATTTAGCAGTAATGGTTAAAAAATTTTGGTTAAATTGGGTGAGAATATTAAAGGCCTTAACGAACTTTTTAAATCTACGCAAAACTTTTGGGTTTTTAAAAAGGGAAAAGCTAAAAGGGAAAGGGCAAAATGACAAAGGAAAAGTCTTTAAAATTAAGGGCAAGTTTTAATTTGAAAATCATAATAAATTAAAGAAGATTTTGAGAAGATTGACAACCCGGGCTAGAACAATCCCCCGACAATCGTTTTAAACCCCAAATTTTTTAAATTTTGTTTTTGATTTATGAAACTTAATATTTAAAATTTACAAAAAAAATTAAAGCAAAACACCCAAAAATAAATAATATTAATTTTGCTAAATTAGATGAGAAAAAAAATTGAACGGCTTTTTGTTTAAAAAATAAACCCCTAAAGACATAGATTATACTATTCTCCAATGCCCAAAATGCATATAAAACCTGGAAAAACAAATACTTTTTTTGGTTTTGTGCGGTAAAAGAGACCGTTTTTTTACAACTGTTGTTAATCCATGCAGATTAATCGCAGCTTTTTTGGTCATGTGAAAAGTCAATTGCCAAAAATTGCTTTTTTGTAGTTGTCCGGGGAAATGCTTGACTGCAACAACACTACAGATTTTTCCCTTTGTTTTTTTAAAAAAATTTTTTTTTTGGCTTAAAACTGTACATTTGGGACCTAAAACCAAACAAACTCCTTGATCCCCCTCTCCAGAAAATTCACCTTCATCAAACCAAAAACCCTTTTCTTTTTAAATTCGAATCCCAAAGGCAAATCTTTAGGGAAATTTCAGTTTTTCCCCCGTACCACCAGCATGCTCTTTTGCAACTTCAATTCCATTTTTGTAAAAATCTTCAGTGGGGGTTTGCCGATTACAAAGGAATCTGAAACTGGTCCCCAGAACTCGGACCCCGGGAAACCCAAGGGAAAAATTAGCAAAAAAATTTCAAACATCAAAGCCGACACCAAAAACCCGAAAAACCCAAAAAAAACGGGCGGCCCAAAAAACTTCTTTTTTCACCCAAAAGCCAAAAGCTAAACATGAAATCTTCTGAAGTCCGGAAAATTTAAGGTTTTTAAAAGTCAACTTAATTGCAACGTTTCCCTCGGTGACCAACCCAAACCATCTTTCCCGCTTGTGCGGTTTTTCCCAAAAGATTTTTTTCCAAAAACCCGCGTTTTTAAAATCAACTTAAAAAGCCCTTTTTTTCTAAGCATCGGGGGAAATTTAAAGGCCCTGAGATCAGTTTTCTTAAAGGGATGTTATGGTTTTCATAACTGTTCTTGATCAAAAAAAATTTAAAATGATGAACACTGCAATTTTAAAAACCCCAAGTTTTAAATAAAATTTGGGAAGAATCTTTTAATGACAGACAAAATTTTTTTTGCCCACGAAGATTGGGCACAATTTAAAGGGGGGGTTCTGTAAATTGCCATCTTTAGTTTTTCCGCCAAAAAAGGAAAGTAAATTATGGTAATCATAAAAGTTCATGAGGATATTCAAAAACCCAACTTCTAAATGAGACCTCTTTAAACGATCAGTTTCTAGAGTAGGTAGCCTTTTTAAAAAACTTTTGAAGGGCTTTTACACCCCCTGTGTACTTTTTTAAAAGTTGCTAATGGAATGATTGCCCCAAATTGCCCACCATACAAAATTTTTTGGGCATCAAAAACCCTTTAAATATTTTAAGCCCTTTTAAATTTGGGATCAAATCTTTCCAAAGGGATTTGTTGTTTTTTTTAAAACAGTAAGGGGCGACGCCATACTAAATTCCCCCCCCCCAAAAATCCGTTTTCAATCACTGAACATTGGCAGGCAACAAAAAAATCAATT
This sequence comes from Conus canariensis, assembly GCA_033310375.1. Classification (NCBI taxonomy): domain Eukaryota; kingdom Metazoa; phylum Mollusca; class Gastropoda; order Neogastropoda; family Conidae; genus Conus; species Conus canariensis. The sequence continues at coordinate 12,887 of JAMYXO010001952.1, forward strand.
TGTCCTCCAGAAAATTTTTAAAGAAAGCGTCCCAGCCATCCCGGGCGCAAAAATTTTAAAATGCGAAGGATCCGGTGTAATTTTTCCCATGCGGCTCCTATAATTTTCAAAGACGTCCGCCAACAAACGGGAACCGCCATTAAATAAAATTCAGGATAGCCCCTTCTTTTTTAACACTCTAACTTTTTCCACGCATTTTGACATAAGAATAATCAGAATCACGGTTGCCCCTTTCCCCAAAAACTCCCTAAGAACGCCCCCTTTAGGTGGAAGGGCTGGGTTCCCCCAAAAACCCCCTTTTCCCAACTTTTTTCTTTAAACTCAAAAGGGAAAAACCCCCTTTTCTAACAAAAATTTTGGGTAAAAATTATTCTTTGTTTTTGGGGGCCGGGTTTTTAAAGGGAAACCCCCATGACTCTAAACCCCCCGGGGTTTTTGCATAAGTCATAAAAAGAAAAATTATTAAAGTAAACACTTTAAACTTTTCGGATGACGGGCGCAATAAAGACACCCAAAGGCCTAGTTACTGGCTTGCATTATAAGGTGAGAGTGGGAACCCCCTCGCAAGTTGAAAAGGGAATAAGGAAGCTCCAAGTCCTAGGATCAAACTTTAGTTGAAAATTGCAATTTTTAAGGGCGCTTTTCCCCTAAATTTTCCGTAATTATCAGGCCCCCCCTTTTAAACTTTTTGGTTTTAAACTTTTGGGGTTTTAAGCCAAAAAACCCCCCCAAATCCAACAGTGAGTGGCTGAGTCATAGCGACTTGACTTGGGGGGGCCCATTTTAAAGATCGGATAAAATAGATTATTAAACGGGCCTTACGAACTTCTTGCGCTTTTTAAAGAAATGTTTTGCTGAAAGGGGTTCCTCTGTATAATTTTTTGGCTTTAAATTTTTTTCACCATCTGACCTGACAACAAAAAAGGGCAAATGAACAAATCGGGTTTGGTTATTCTTTAAAAAACTTTTTTTGGGAAAATTTTTTTGGAGGCGGGCCCCCCAAAAAAAGGGAAAACAAAAAGGCAAATTCAAAGCCCGGGGGAAAAACAACATAGGGAAAACCTCTGGATTTTTTTGGAATTTCTAAAAAACCTTACTGCCTTCTTTTGGGCATAATTTTTTTCTGAAATTGCAGCCAACGGGCTGAGCCCAATTTTTTTTCATTTTCGCCGCAGCTTGAAGGGACGGAATTCTTTGGTTTAAACTTTTTTCTAAAAAAATTTTTTTTTTTGCTAGTTGTTTTGTATATGCACTAGTAACTACTCTTTGGTGCGTTTTAGATTGTATGCAAACCCTTAAGGCTTTGCATTGGGAGTAAAGCCCAACATGATTTTTGGTTGGTTCGCCTATTGTTGGATTTTTCTTTGACACTCAAAATTTGGGCGGGAAGGTTGGTTTCTTCAGACCAGGCAATGGGTTAACAGTTTTTGCGGATTTTGTTTTTCAAACTGTTTAAATTTTTTTGTCTACACCCATGGGAAAAATTCAAGGCCGGGTTAAAATTTAAAAGATCTTTGGGCCCCACTGTAAATAGAAAAGATACCTCCCCTTGCTTTTTTGGCAACGTGATGCAGCCTACCCAAGAACACCCACATAAAACATTTGTGGGCGGAATTTTTTATGTTCAAAACTCTTTCTTTGCAACTAATTTTTTGGAGGAAAGTGGAATGTAAAAAACTTCCCTAAAATCGGCTCATCCCTTACCCCTGTTTTTAATCTGATGTCAAAGGGATTAAAAACCCTCTGACCAACCAGAGCCTCCCTTTTTTTCTGCTTCGAGGTTTTCATTAAATGTGTAAAAAATTTGGAATTTTGCCCAACCGGGTTTTTAAACATTATAAAAAGAAATCGGCTTTTTAAGGGAAAACCCCAACTCTAGATTTTCTTTCGTTTATTGTTATAAACCGATTAAAAAAAAACTACCCTTATTTAAAACCGGGAGGGTTTATTTTTTAGTTTTACTGGAACTTGAAAAAGCATGAAAAAACCTTGCCTGTACCTTTGTTGGATCAAAAATTTCTAAAACGACCTCATTTAAAGCTTTTGACAAACGCTTTTCCCTCTCCTTTGCACTAACCAAGAGTCAAAACGGGTCATAAATCTTTTTCCATTTTGATTTCCCCTTTTTCTACCCAAAATTTTAAATTTAAATTTAAAAAAAAAATACTTAATCAAAATTCAATATAAAAAGGGGCGTTTTGTGCTTGGACCATAAACTAAAGAAATAAACGCCCCCTTTGGGGGGTTTTTAATGTGACTTTTAAACAGATTTTTTAAGTTTCGTTTACTTTTTTTAAAACATTCCTTTTTTATTTTGTGGGGTTCGGGCTTTTTTTTTGAAAAAATTTCCCCCCCCCTTTTTTTTAAAGATCAAATTTTTGGGCTTTTGTATCCTCAAAATCACCCCCTGTAGGCGAAAAAATTTCCTTTCCGGATGTTCGATGGGCAAGTGCTTTTTTTATTGTCATTTAAAGGGAAACAAATTTTTAAAGCGGGTTATTATTAAACCCAAATAGTGTTGTTTTTTGGATTTTTAGCTTTTATTTTTTTGCGACAGCCCCTTTCAGCTAATGAACACAGGCCAAAGTTAAAGAAAAAACCACCTAGGGGTAAAGCGGGCCGCGCCCTACGCCTTTTGCTAAGAGCCCTACACTTGTTCCTGCTGATAGAGCATTTAGGGGTTTCCGGCTCCAGTTTTAAACATAGGGAACCAGCATTAAAGCCCAGCAAATCCCTTTCCTTTGGGTTTTAAACTGTTTTTTAAAAGGGGTCCTGCCCTAGGGTTTTTGGTTTTTGTAAAAAGTTTTTTTTAATCTGAAATTTTTTAAAGCCCCAGCAACAGATTTCTCTCTTTGGGCACTTTTGATAAAAACCTTCCCCCGACATGTTTTTTTAAAAAAAATAAAAATAATTTAGTTGGAAAACTTTTAATCTGTTATTTTTAAAAATATTCAGCTGCGCTCAAATATTAAAAACAAATAAAAACCAAAAGGGGTTTAATACTCTTTTTCTTTAACAATTTGAATGTTTTTTTACGTCTTTAAAATGTTTTTCCTCCCCCCTCCCCTGCAACTGATTATCCCTGCGTCCTTAGGGCAATCCATAAACCCCATTTTGGTTTTTAAATAATAAACAAGTCTAACACTGTGAAGGGAAAAACTTTAGACACAAGGGGGGGCTGTTGGACTTCAAGGGCCCCCCGCCCCTGAACTTTTTCTTAAATTTTTTCAAAAAGTTATAAGGTTTAAGCCCGCTTTTCCGAAAACTTGGTTTGGACTACCCCAATTGAACATTGTACTTTTGTTATTTTAGGATTTAAAAAACTTTTAGTTTGTCTTTCTAAAGGTTCTTCTCTTTACACAGAAGAAAAAAACCTTTAAAAGGGGTCTTTCTGCGGCACTAAAACAAAATTCCATAATGTCCCCCCCTGCTTTTTTGGAATTTAGGATGATGAATTTACTCTTTCGAAAAATATTGGGTAATTTCCCGACGATATTGTTGCTCAATCACCCCCGCTAAGTTAGGGTTGCAAAAAAGTCCCAAACTCTAACGAGAAATTTGAAAATGTGTACTTTGGAATCAGTGTCGAGATTTAAGGAAAACGTTTTTTTCAAAAAAAAGTTGTTTAAATGCAATCTGGGCTTTTAAATCTCCTTGAAAGTATGGCGCATTTCGCGCTTAATAACTCAAAAACCAAGGGGGGGAAAAGCGGGGGGTTTTCCCTACGCAAAATTTACAGCTTCCCGGGGTTGTTACCGCCCTTTTGCAACTTCGGCGGCCCATTCTGTGTTTTTTGTGCTTTAACCCCTTTCGATTCCTTGAAAAAAAGCGAGGGCAGCCCTTTCATTCGCGGTTAGCCTTTGATCACAATAGATTAAAAAATAAAGTCTGCATTTTGTAAAGAAAAATTTCTTGCCCCTCAATTTTTTTAAAAAAATTTTTTTTAACGATTGCCCCCTCCCCGATTCTGGACTACTGTCCGTTTGGGTCTTTGCTGAAACAAGTTCATTTTGAAAGTAAGCCGTTCAGATTCCCGGCCCCAATCACTTCATCGCTCCAGGGCTGGAAAAATTTTAAAAAGTAAGAATTTGATCTGAATCAATTTGGAATGGATTTTTTTGGAACAATAATATTTTGTTTTTTTTCCCCTTTACGCCAAAGGGCTCTTTCCCGTTTTTCTATGCGGGTTTAAAAATCGAGCCAATGCCCTTTTGGGCATGTTTTTTAAAAAAACAAAATAAAAAGTTAATTATTTTAAAAAAATGGCAACATTAAAGGGGAAGAAGATTTTTGATGTTTTTGATCCTGGGGGACGACAAAAGGTGAAAGACTCCTTTGACACATCCATTTCAATCATTGCGGCGTGAAAACAAAAGTAAGGTCAAAACATTTTTAACAAAGTTTAGGCCCCAAAAACCTCCCCAATTTAAGGGCCCAAAGATTTTGAAACAAAAGATACCATTGTTTTTTTTTAAAAAAGAGCAAGGACAACTTGTTCAGCTTTCAATAAACCAGACTCAAAAAAGTTTTTTTTAAAAAAAATTTCAAAAAAGCAAAGGTCGGGGTGAGCGAACCCAAAAACGCCTTTGGGTTACTAAACCAAAATTTAGATAGGGAAGAGTTCGAAACTTCAAAACACACTAAAAGAAAATCCCCCCAATAACCAAAAAAAAAAACATGGAACTTTAAAAAATTTTAAACCCAACAGCAGAAAAATAAAAGCAAAACCCCGTTTTTTTAGAAGAAACAGTATTTAAAAAACTATGCACGATCCGCCGCTAAACCCAAGAGAAATAACGGCCCTTGATAAGGGTTTGAGAAGCATCAAGGCGAATTTAAAAAACAAATTTTTGCAAAACTGGGGGAACTAGATGAGGGAAATAAAAAGGAAAAAAAAAAACTAGTTGAACGATACCACAACTTTGGGCCTGGGGTTTAAAAAAAGAATAACAAAAAGACTAAAAGACTTTAAAAAGGGGAGATTTAGCAAAACTAGAAGTGCTGCACTAACCGAGAACAAAAACGAAAACCCCGGAAACAGAAAAAGAGAAACTTCCAAAAAATTTTTAATTTAAGACACAAAAGTTAGCAAACGAAAAAAAAACACTGTTTTGGGGAGGGAAGGTGTCACATTAGCAAGTGTTTTAACAGCCCTTTGGATTTGCAATAATTACACTGGTGTTGGCATTACAGGCGGGGGTGGGGGGGGGAGCCCTGCCACCCGGCCCCCAAAATCCGTCGTAGATAAAACAAGGGGAAAAAAAAAACTCGATCACCTTGCAAAACCCTTAAATAAAAAAAAAAGCCCCGTAAAAGCAATAGATTCTTTCCAGTATAATAGGAGGGAACTTTTGCTGGCTTTTTTCGCCGCAAGTAAAATAGTTGGCTTTTTGGCGAGCCCAATATTGGGGATTAGTTGCTTTAAAAAGTTGGGTTACTCTTAGTAAGATAAAAAACCAATAATCCAGGGGAGTTAATCCAATAACAAGTCCGTCTTTTTCCCAATTTTTGGTCATCACGAACAAAGCCCCCCGTCCCTTTAAAGGCCTTTGGGCTTTGGGCCTTGGGGATTGGATGACTTTAACTTGGGGGGGCCCTCTTTTTTTTTTATTGTTTTGATATTACTGGTCCCGAATTTTTTTGGCGTTTTTTTTCCAACCCCTTTTGTTCCCCTTCCGGGAAAAAAGGATTTCATTGTTGTAGTTTATTTTTTTTTCCTACCTGGGGCCTGAGGTCCCGAAGGGAGCCCTGTATAAACCCTGCCCAAAAGCAAAGGCTACTTTTGAATCTTTCAAATTGTAAAACATTTTTGGGACCTTTTAATACTTGAAGGGAAACAATTGCGAATTTTAAAGGCGTTTCCCCTAAAATTTTTTAAATAAATGTTTTGGGGCATCAAGCCAGTAGAAGGAACATTTTTGTTTGAAAACTTTCCTTGGGTTGCGAACCTACAAACACCAAACAAATACGAATAAGCGTTTAATTTTGTTTTTATTTCCCCCTCTAGTTTGGCCCTTTGAAGTATCCCAAAATAAATGTTTTCCATGCTTTTTTAAAGCCTTTCTCAGGACCCAAGGGGGAACAGTTGTTTCCTGAAGAGAAAGATGTGTAAGGGGGATTTCCCAAACAAAGTTTTTCTTTCCCGTGGGACGCCCCCCAAAAATAAAAAGGGGGCCTAAAACCCTGATTAAGACCAACTTTTTTCTAAAGGGCGGGCTTTTGGGGCAATATCAAATTTTGTTTTCAAAATTCCTTTCAAAAGCCTTGAAAAACTTTTCTGTTGCTGAATGGATTAAAAAGGGTTTTTCTTTTGGGAAAGGTGCTTGCATTCAATAAAAAACGTCGAAGGGGAAAAAAAATGGAAAAACTAAACACTGACCTCAAACCCAAAAGGAAACAGGATGAATTTTAAAGGGTCAGCATTCACAACCTTTCCCCACCCAGTTTTTTGCGCCAAAAAAACGCAAAGTTTAACTGGTTTTGAAAAAAACTGCATCGGGGACTGAACCACACTTTCGGGGGTTTTCTTTTTTTAAAAGGAGGGGTTTAAAAATATCGTTTTAATGGAGAAATAACCTTTTCTTGAAAGGGGTCAAAAACTGATCACAAAAAATTGTCAAGGGGCAGTTGTTATATTTTTTAAAATTTTATGCGGCCCCAAAAGAATATTTTTTTCATTTTGTATAAATTTAATGCACTCATTTTTAAATTGTTTTTTAAAAAAAGTTTGTAACAAAAAACAACCAAACAGTCCCCCGTTTTAAAAATATGCCCATTGATAATAACTGGGAACCCAAAGGGGCGCACTCCCAAAGAAAATTTTTTTCAAAGTCTTTTGTTTAATATTTAAATGAATCCAAGAAAATAATAAAATTAAAAAAATTTATAAAAAGAGGAAGCTTTGTTAGCCATTAACCTTAAACCCGAGGTTTTTTAAAGGGTTTTGCCGCCAAAAAAAAGCAATGATAAAATTTGAAAAATTTTCTCTCAAACTTAACAATGCAAATTTAAAAAAAAATGTGGGCATTCCCAAAACCCGAAAAAAGTAACCAAAAATTTCGGGTGTAGAGCTAGCTAAAATTTAAGGGCTTTTTCAACGACAATTTTGGGGTTTTTTGGGGTTTTCATCAGACAAAACACTTATGAGGGAGAATATCCCCCCGATCTTGCAATTTCATTCATTACTCCCAAGTTTTAAATTTGGGCGACTGAGCAAATGATGAAAACTTAAAAAGAAGGGAAAGGGCCCCCCAAATGTTTAAGAGCTCTTTTCCCTCAGGGGAAAACTCATATTTTCGATTATGAAATTATACAATTTCCCCAATTTTCAGTTTTAAAAAATTTGCTTTTGGGGGGGGTCAGATCATTTTTAAAAAAAGTTTACAGATAAAACAGGGAAAGGCTGAAATGGGATAACCTGACATTTTTTTTAGAAATTAAAAAAATACGTTTTTTTAAAAAATGTCACGGGGGGACCAGAAGAAAAAAAGGGGTTTTCATTAGCGCCTGAGAGGTGGGGTTAAAATTTAGTTAAAAAACCCTTTCAGACTTTTAGGACTTTGAAAGAACGGGGAGAAAGGCCCCTTTGTAAGGGTTTTTAGTACACAAAAAATTTGGTTTTTTAAAAAACGCAAAGAGGTTACGAAAAGCAAAAGGTTTTTCCCAAAAATAGAACAACCTTTCGCAAAGTAAAACAAAAAAGCGGGTCAGGAGGAAAAAAAAATTTGTTTTGAAAACTGACAAACAAATGGCACTTAAAAACCATATTTAGAAAAGGGCCAAAAAATTTTAATTCGTAAGCCCATTTTTCTTTTTTTGACCGCAAAAAAGGTTTTTAGAAAAGCATTGAACCTGGGGCCCTTTCCCTGTAAGTCTTATGCCAGAGAACAAAAAGTCGGGAAAGAGATTTGAAATAAAAAAAGTTTGGGGCAAACAGAAATCCTCCAAAGAAGAGAATCAGTTTTTTAAGGGGGGCACTAAAAAAAGTACAAATTCTTTCACGCACGTTATTAGGAGACACGTTCACAATAATAATTGAAATTTTTGTCTTTAAAAATGTGGGGAGGAATGGACGTGGGTGTCAGGGGACAACCTTTTGGAAGGAAATTTTTTAAATTTGCGGGGAAAACTTAGACGTTGACATCTTAAAGTTACTGTTTTGGTTGCCCCGATGGTGAAAATTTTTAAAGGGCGAAACAACAAGCAACAAAATCAATGTTGTCCCCAAAAAGAAACAAACTGACAAAACGGGGTTTTGGGTTTAAACTGACAAAATTTAACCTTAAAAAAGAATTTTATTTTACTGATCAAAAATTTTGAGGAAAAGTAAAGATAAAAACACAAAATGGGTAAATTAAATTCTGTTTTAAAACTAGGAGCAGACGACTTGGGGTCAATGCCGATGTTAAACTTTTTTATAAAAACCCCTATTGTTTATTGGGTTTTGTGGGCAGACTGGTTGTGGAAAAACAATTTTTTGGGCCTCGACCCTAAATTTCAAAAAAGATTATCGTTTTTTTTTTTTGTTTATATATTTAAATTTTTTGCCCCAAAACTTAAATGGAAAAAAGCATATCACGACAGAAGGGTTTAAAATGGACGGGTTTATAAAAAATCTATTTGATTTACCCAGCAATAAACCCTTTGGGGATTGGGTTAGAACCCTTTTTAGACCCTTTGAAAAAAAACCCCAGACCCCTATTTTATTATTTGAGAAGGGTTTGGCAGAAAGAGACATGTTTTAAAAAAAGAAACACTTTTTCAAAACTGGCTTTTTTGGAAGACATTTTGGGGTAAGGGGTTTATTTTATGTCAAAAATATAACCCCATTTTAAAAGGAAATTTTTGAGAACAGTTTTTAAAACTGTAGTTTTTTTCCCCTGAAAAAAAAGAACGCCCTTTGAAGAATGAAAACCCTTTAAAATATGTTATTGAAGACGATCAAGAAAAACGAAGGATTAAGCAAAAACCTAAAGTTCCCCAAAAATTTTCCAAAATTTTGTGGGTTAAAAAAAGATAATCCCACACATTTATGTTTGTTTGTAAAGGGGTTTACTATTTGAGAAAATATAAAATAGGGATTCTGGGGAAGCCGGCCGGGGGGAGCAACAGCGAAACCGGGTTCAGCCGGTTGGAGCTGGCGGGGGTGGGTGAGCCGGGGAAACCTAATTTTTTAGTTCTCTATATGTCCAAAAATGACAGTGATTATACTTTTACATAACATACTGAAATTTCGACACTTCAGCGGGCCAATTTCCAAAATTTTTTGCACATTGGGCCGCTGATTTGCACAACCCAAAGATTTGCCCTAAGTGCGACAAATCAGCGGGCAGCCAAACTGGGCCCGGTTTTTTCGTAATCCCCCTTGAGGGCCCGCGGTTTTGTCCAAAAAAACAGCGGGCCTACCCCCCCCCCCCCCTTCCCCCCCCAATCTTTTCCCCGGTCCCAAAAATGCTGTCAACCTTTTTACCTTTGATCTCCCTCTTTATTTTCACCTACGGTTTTTCTATTTTTAACTTTACCAAAATTTATCCTCAAACCCCGTTCCCCCCTCCTGAAACACGTTAAAAATTTTGACTCAAATGACCACTCTAATCCTTTCCCCCCCGCTATTACTAGTACCAATATTACTTTTAAAACCCCAATTTCCAATCAGTACACTTTTCATCACATTTAGGGATTAGCATGGGCTATTTATCATCAAAAAACCCCCCCCCTTTATTAAAAGGGAAAACCCCTACTTTATTATTCTTAAAAAACGTTTTCCATTTTTGACGGCATTATCATCATTATTAATCAAGACCGTCGTTAGTATTGAAATTACCAAACATCAAACCCTTTAAAAAATCACCCTCGGCCTCGCCAAACTAAGACTGTTGCCATCCCAAACCCGGGAGTTTTGTTTAAACCTGTAAAACCCCTTTTTCCTCAAATACAACTGCGTTGTCGTATTATCACCTGAATGGTGGTTAACCTCCTTTTTAAATTTTTTTTTTTTTTTTAATATTTTTTTATCAAAACATTATCATTAAATCCTATCCCGTATTAATATTATCGTCATTTCTACCTTTAATTCAAACATTTTCTGCTTCCGGGGAACCTTTTTTTCATTCAAAGCCCTTTTCGCCCGAACGGATGAAGAAATGAATTTCTCTTCCTTTTTTGTGTCCTGAGCGTTGTGTATCCTTTCCCCGAAAAGACCTAAGAGGTGAAACGCGTCGGGTTTTTTCGTAAATTTTTTGTCAACGTTTTTTGGGGGGGGAGCTTCAAACAACATTTTTCAATTTTTTTTTTTTTTTAATTTCCGCCCCGTCGCCTCACTTTGCAACAATTTTAAAAAACGCTGAAATTTAATTTTTCGTAAAACAGAATTCAAAAAGGGGAAAAAAAATAAAAATACACACTTATCACAATTCCCCCCACTGGGCCCGTAACACCCTTTTTTTTTTTTTATGGGAACTATCGTTACACAACGGATCTCAAAGAGGGAGCGTTCGGGTCGATCACGGAAAAAATCCCCGGGCCCAAACCCCCCCGTGCAGCACCTCGGGTGTTTTCCAGCAGTCTGCAGATCGCTCGACCCTTTATTCCGTTTCATCGTGGGGAAACGTTAAACAGAAAAAAAACGACCAGCTTTTGGGGAAAAAAGTTGGAAAGGGAGTTATTTTCCCCCTCCCCGTTGTTTTCCAGCCCGTCGGGCCAAAGTTTGGGCCCATCAGGGGCCTTTTATAAAAAGTTCAAGACCAAAGCGTGCACAAAAGAAAACCCAAAGGCTGAAAATAAAGTCAAATCTCGAAACTTTACGCGAGACCAGTCTTAAAGACGTTCCCGGGGCCATCGGTAAATCGGATTCATAACTGTGACGTAAAACTTGATCGGGTCGACTTTATGCTATTTTTCATCATAGTGTGACAAATAAAACTGCCGACGTAGCTTGGCATCGGGTGCCGTCTTTTCTGAAAGGATCCGAAAACCCCCCCCTTTGAAATGTGGGTGCTGGGGCCAAAACTTAAAACGAACTAACAAAAGTTTAAATTGTTTAATAAGCTTTTCTAACCATTTAGCAAATCGGCGCGATGTACAAAAAAAAAAACGGGGAATCGTTTTCCAAACTGACATGGAAACCACGAAAGCCTTTTTTTTTCTTTTTTAACATGCAAAAAAAGGGCGAACGAGAAAATGTCACGGGAAATTCTTCCCTTCATTCGGTAATGAGGGTCACCCCGGGTAAAATTTGGATCAATCCGGGGAAGAGCTTGCAGCCGCCGCAAAGCACGTGTTTGGGGCCCTCGCGTGTTTTTTTGGGGAGGGGGAAAACGTTTTCCCTTTTCCCGAAGACTGGCCATTTTGACACAATTCCTCTGACGACATGTTTCTTTCTTCCTGCTTCAAGAAAAAACAAGCAATCGCCCCTCGGAGTGCGAAACGCGGAATATTCCACAACAATATCTTAAATTTTCCCCACAGCACACACCCGGGGTTGTCCGTTCAAATGAAGCAAAAAATTTCCCGGGAAACCCTTTTTTTCTATGGGGAACAGGGCAACCGTCTCTGCCCCTTGTCGATCAGTCAGATAGCAACATAATTCTTTCCCCTATTTCCAGTGTCAAAACCGCCCAACTATTTTGTCGAGGGAGGGGTTCCCAACATTTATGCCCGCCCCGCCCGGGCGGTTTTATTTTTTGAATCGCAAATTTTTCCCCTCCCGACGACGAGAAAAAAGAGAAAAGACGAGAATCCGGAAATGCGGCGTGCCCATCACATCGAAAGGTTGAAAAGGTTTTCTTCTGCAATGTCCGGTGTCTTTGTTTGGTACTGCGTTCTTTTGTACTGGGGTTTTAAACGGGTTCATTTTCTTTTCTGGGTTTCCAAAGCCTAGCACCAAACCTGTTCACGTCGCCCTTTCTGTTTTTGGCTCTCTGTTGATCTCGACGAAACCGGCGGGGGGGTTTCTTCCAAAAATTACTGAACTTGCTTTTCCCCGGGTTCAGCCCCGGGATCCCCTTTGGTTTTGTTAAACAACGCGCTGGGGGGCCCTTTCACCCGAAAACCCCGGCCACTGTGTTGGCGCCTTAAAACCGAAAATTTTTCCCAGCGGGGACACGGATTGTCGGGAAAACAGGGCGTTCAGGATTTGCCCTCCGCAGTGGGCGGGAATCCATAACGGGCACGTCAAAGGAAAATACAGTTTTTTTTGCCGCGCTGAAATAAATGGCGCCCTGTCGCTTCGTGCAAACCACGTAAACCCCCCTGGGCCGAACTTGTTTTTTGTGTGAAAGAGAATTCAAATTAGCCGCGTCGAGTAAAAGGCCAGTGCGGGGGAGGGAAAAAAATGAGACAGTAAAAAAAACGCCACCTTCCTTTTGCTCCTCCAGGACAAGGGATTAACCCCCTCGTGGGCTTCGTGTGAGATTTTAAAAGGGGGGTAGGTGAATAAAGCGATCCTTTTTCCCCCCCTTTTCTTGTTTGCCCCGGGAACCCGGCTTTTAGGACAGGTTTTGATGGAAAGATAAACGGAAGAAGCAATACGACAGAAAACTGCCTCTCGTGGTTTTTTTTTTTTATTTTTTTGGGGTTTTTTTTTTTGCAAAGCTTGTTTTTTTTTCTGCCCCCCAAACTTTCCCCAAAAGCCACTAAAAAAGTGGCCCCAAACCCCCTTCCCCCCAAAGCCGCTCACCCCCCGACCCCTTTTTCCCTAAAACAACACTTGGGTTGTTTTCCCCCGGGCCGACCCCCCCCCCCCCCCCCCCCCCCCTTTCAAACTGCAGGAACGGAGCATTAGAATTCAGCTGGGCCCCCGAGTCCATTCAACAGTAAATCTAAAAATAAATTTTTAGCAAACCGCCAAAAAAGTGGGCAAACGAGTAAAAAGACCCCAAAAAACGACCCCGTTTTTGACCCTTAGGTTTTCTTCAGGCAAGACTCAAACAAATAGGACAATTGGGCTAAGTGACAAAAATTTGGTTTATTTCAATTTTCCTATTTTTTGTGTCTTGCCTGAAAGACTAAAAGGTCAAACGCGGCGTGTTTTTTTTCTTGTGACTCGGTTTTTTCCCTTTTTTCTTTGGGGGTTCGCTGAAATTTTTTTTAAAAAATTTTTTTAGATTTCCGCCTGCAGTCGTCCACTTTGGGAACTAGAACCCCCTTCAATTTTGGGATAATACCTGGGTTTAATTTCCCAAATTTTTGAGGACCTCACCTACTGAGCCCCCTGCTGACAACAACGCTTCATCGTGGAACCAGCCCTTTAGTCCCCCTCTGCGGAGGGAACCCGCCCGTCCCGTCATCCACGGGCAGTGCCCATGACCTTACCTCTACCGACGTGGCGACACGAAGCTTTAAGAGCATGGACTTCAAAACAAAAACCCCAAACCCAGATTACCACGACAGCAAAGCAGGAAAGGGGCCCCATAAATTTTTAT